>JAANDH010000412.1:0-81125 GCA_011799765.1 Nymphaea thermarum
AGTGGCGGCGACAGGCGGCAACAGGCGGCACTCACGAGCTGCTTAGCGGTGAGAAAGAGACGGCGACAGAGGGGCGGCGACAGGGAGCACTGACGGGCTGCTGAGGAGCGGCGACAGAGGAGCGGAGGCGAGCGGACGGCAGTCAGAAGTGACTGTAGTGACAGAGGCGGCACGTTGGGAAGCTAAGGCGACGCAGCAGAGGCGACGCAGCAGCGCGACGCAGCAGGAGGCAACGGGAGGCGACTACGGACGGCAGTGGGGAGGCGACGATGAGGCGACGGGCGATGAGGACGACGAGCGGCAGAGTAGCGTCAGGCAGAGAGGCGACGGGCAGTGTGGACGACGAGCGACAGAGTAGCGTCGGGTGATGCAGACGACGGGCGACGGGCAGAGAGGCGCCAGGCAGAAGGACGCCGGGCGATGTGGAACGGCTTCACTTGGACGGCGGCAGCTGACGCCGATGAGGCGGCGGCTGGCGCCGGTCAGACAGCGACGACGAGCGGAAGAGAAACCACCCGCTCTGATACCATGTTAAATCTCAGGAGAGAGAAACTTGATTAACATTAAAGAAGCCCTAACTCCTCTTTATATAGACTAGAGGAGAGGGAAAAGTTACACGCAAGTTATTAAAAGAAACCCTTATTACATAAGTACCCTAACACTCAATATAAACATGTCTTAACACTTAACTTTCACACGGCCCGATATTGTATATGCTGTAAATCAGATCTCCCAATTTATGCATGCACCTACAGAAGGCCACATGGATGCCACAAAGCGAATCTTACGATACCTCAAAGCTACTCTTGGAGATGGACTAGTCTACACAAAATGTCCTGATGTTTCACTTGGACATAGCATTTATACCTATACTGATGCAGACTGGGCAGGAGATCCCGATGACCGACGATCAGTTTCAGGTTTCTATCTCTTTCTTGATTCTAATCTCATTTGTTGGAGCAGCAAAAAGCAACGTGCGGTTGCACGATCTAGTATTGAGGCAGAATATAGAGCTATGGCTGCTGGGACAGCTGAATCATCATGGTTACGACATTTGCTTGGAGAGCTCACTCTTCCTATTGTTCAGTCATCTTTACTATGTGACAACCAGAGTGCCATAAAAATTGCATTCAATCAAGTTCTGCATAACCGCACCAAACACATAGAGATTGATCAGCATTTCATCCGTCAGAAGGTTGAAGAAGGTGAAATCTTGCCTATGTATAGGCCCACCAGTGAACAAATAGCTGATCTCTTCACCAAAGGACTCACAGGGCAGCATTTTTGGGAATTGAAGAACAAGTTATGCATGGTCAAATCCCATGCACAACTTGAGGGGGGCTGTTAAGCTTATGTACATGGGATCGGGTCAGACAGACCCGATCCAATTCTTTTATTCTTTAGTACTCCACGCGCCCCAATGTACTNCTTGTGATTTTTCACTCTTTTGTGTACAATTTGTTGTAAGGTGATTAGGTCACTATTCTTTGATATAACAAAAGATTAAGGGATCGCAGGGCTCATTGCCGTCTGCACCTTTTGCCTCCATCGAACTATTCTCCATCTTTTCTTCTCAATCTCTTGTTTACAGCCGGAGAGACACGAACTTCTGAAGATTCTTACAACACCATCTAAAATTGAAGAGAATAAAGCTCTTGTGGCATGTAAGCTGGAAAACTATACAAAACCACATGGACCAATGCATTTTAACAACAATTGCAACAAGCAACAAAACAAGGGTAAGGATAAGGTATTGTGTTATTTTTGTCATGATTCGGTCTTGTTAAATCTTTCATTTCCTATGTTAAGAAAGGACTTCAAGTACAATGATAAGAAGGTTGCCTGTGGTCCTCCCTCTAAACAAGAAGAAGGATGCTTAATTGCATCCATGTCCTTGTTCCAAGTGGCAAAAGCACTTCAACCATTTCCCCAAGAGCAATTAAAGAAATCTATTTCAAGAATGGCAATTCCAATCTGGTAATGTATTTTACCTCATGGTTTATCACAATTTGCTCATTGTTTGTTGATCATTGATAGAATGACAGGTTGTTAGTTTTGAAATGTTAATTTTCCAATTTGCTGACATTATATATATACATCCTTGCTATATTTCCCTTTTTCTATAAAATGCCACGCCAATATCCTGCATGTCAGTCACACAGTCAATAGCTTTTCTAACTTTTTGTACCCTCACTGCACCCACACCCAAGTTTTCTTCTGAAATTGCCATACCAGCAATTCACACCTGTGTAACAGGAGCCTTTTCAGATTTCCAATGAATCATAAATTGCTTTTTTTTAGTTTTATATGTGCATATTTATTTATTCTTGGTTATTGATTGAAAAGCCAAAAAATTATTTATTTAGTTTTATGTGTGCATATTTAATGCCAATTTTCTTTTGCATTCTAGATGTTACCTGCCCCGATCACCTAACAGTGGTCCTGCACCTGCAGCACGAGCTTCTCTACCATCTCTACTGAACCCATATGCTATGGTCCCAGTGCCGGCAATAAGAACACATCCATGGATATCTCCCATTGTTCCGCTTGCTAATGCTGCGATGGCATCATTTCGGACAAGGAGATTGACATGACTAGGAAACATTTCCCTGCAAATACCAAAAAAGAAATAAAATGACCCATAACATGGTAACAGATAACATCAACGGCACAATAATGATAGCATCCCAAAAAACATAATCAGCTAAATTCTACTGCCCAAAAAGGTCCTCAATACAAGATTACCAGGTTAATTATAGATCTAAAACTATGATATTCTACTAATTGATTAAGAACTTGAAAACATTAATAGTAACAGAGCACTTTAAAGTTTGTTAAAGGAAATTTATTTCTTTGCAAGGTTTTATCTAGATGTCCAAAAATTAGTACCAATTTGGAGAAGCTTGCAAGAGATCCATGGTATTCTAATAGCTGAGGTAACTACAGCAATGTTAAGCTTAAGACACCTTGCTTGCCCTAGTGGAAACTGACATCCAGTTATCTCATTTATATCCATATTGACTAAGGGGGATTTACTAAAACAAGTATAGCAGATACAAGCACTTCATTTTCAAATAATGATATATCAGATTCAAATAAAGTTTTTCTTTCAGTTGTATAAATCATTGTCACAGATATCACTAATATATTTGCACTATCATGACTATATCAGGGAAAACTGAAGGACACAAGGCAAAAAGGGAAATATCTTTCAATTTTATATCAACATAAAATCATTATGATATTGTTGTGTAATAAGAACACAATTTTAAAGGGAATTACTTTAAAGTAGGACAGACTCTCTCTTCTCTCCCTCGCTACCTTTTATCTCCTCATCGGTGCATAGTTTTATGAGAGATAGAGAAAGAAATATGCAGAGAGAGAGATAAATGCAAAGATTTAAAGGACTTCCAAGAGAGAAACCTTGCAGATGAAATCCAAGAACAATATTTGCAATAATGGTATTAATAAGGACATTACTAGATGCATGTAGAATGCATCAGATCATAATGTAGACCAAATCTCTGAATGACCACCTAGGCAGCCTACATAAAAGGATTTTACATTACCCAAAAAAAAAAAATTGAGGTGAAAAGGTCCTCTGCGTTCCTTTCTTCTTCTTCTTTCACCCCTTCTTCTTTCTTTTAATGCCAACTAGTATCAACACGAAATCCTTTTAGGGGTTTCCTACCCAGGCACTGGCTAGCATGTTCTACAACAAAGGCTATGGGAAGTTCGCCCTGCATCCTGAGAATACAAGGATATCGACCAGCAGTAGAGCCAACATATCGGAATTATGGATTGGCTGAACAAAAGACCAGCCACATACTGAACTGCGGTCAGAAATGTAAAAAGGCCAAAACAGCATGAAGTTTAACATGTGTAAGAGAATATAATGCTAAAATGATAAGAAATGAGAAGAAAACAGGCAACCTGAAAAGAATTATATGACAGCAAGTACAATGTTGGAAAGCAAGCATGCAGAAATTAACTTTGAGTGTTTCAAAATGAATAAATCACAACATTTGCGATCAAATCAGTTTCAGTGTTTCATTTGTATAAGCAACAAAAGAACTATTTGTAGCCAAACCATATGAGATAACCTGATAACTTTCCATGCCTCTAAATGCAAACCTATGTTTCATGAACACTTCAAAGAATATGAAGTGTCAATGTTGGATGCTTCACCACATGCATCTACGCTCCCAGGACATGCCATTTTCAAAATATGAAGTGTCTAAAAAAAAACACAGTGTCTCTTATTTTGTCTCCTCACTCTCTCTTTTTCCCTTTATTAACTTTCCTTTCTCCCTTTCCTGTCTCTTTTCTGTTTTTCTTTTCTTTCCTCTTATTTTCCTCCTCCCTTTTTTTTCCACTCATGCCAGGCACCTCCTCCTCTCTTTGTTTTTCATCCTTTCTAAAGGATGAAAGAGGTGTCATCTTTTTAAATGATGACCCCCTTGTCGTCCTTTAAAAAGGATGACCACATGTTCTCTTTTAAAACCTAATTCTAAGAAAAGCTTTTTATTTATTTATACTAAAGTAACCATACAAATATTTACAACTGTATACAAATGAAGCTATTAAACAGTTACGGCTAGAAAGCGCGAACCAATCGTGTCCTAAGTTCCCAAGAATTTCTTGTGGAACAATCTAAAACCAAAAATCCTAAACAAATTAATACACTGATCTACCCGGCCGGACAGGACCCCGACGCAAAACCCAATAGGACTGGAGTACAGGTAAGGGTGACCCGAAAATCCTAACTAAGGCAAACCTACTACAAAAGACTAGAGGGTGAGAGGCCTTACAAAACGCGTGCGATACAAAATTCAACCACTCACAACTCACTCTACAAACCACGACTAACGAACAAACCACGCCCGTGCCCAAATACGGAGGTCACGCTCTCTGTGGACGTGTCCTTGGCGCGTGCGCCTCAGAGGTACCACAGTCAAGAGCAAGGCCGAAGCCTGGCTAAAACAGTAAAGCAAGCAAACAAGATGCTTCCTAAAACAATAAGCAAAGAACAACCGCCCCGGAATCTACAAAGGGGGAAAGGGCGATACCGGCCAAGGAGACCTTGGCTATGCCGGATAAGGGACCGTGGGGTGAGAACCAAGCCCCAGGTATTGCAGCTCACGATTCTAGAAAACCAGTTGAGGAGAGCTTCCACGAAGAGCTTGCATGGAGGAAGGAGCACCGGCGATGAGAACGCGGAAGGGGGCAGCGGCCTGCTGCCTTGGCGCCGAAGGAGCGACCGCCTGTCGCTAGGGGAGCGGCCTAGGGTGCCGCCGGAAGTGACGAGGGGGGCTGCAGCCGAGGAGCGGCAACGCCGACCTGCCTGCCTTCGGGTGTGGCTCGGCCACGTACGTCGAAAGTGGGCCGACGGTAGAGGAGAAGGCCGAGGAAGAGGGCCGGGAGAGCTAGCGAGATGGCTATCGTAACCGGCTAGACCTAAACCTAGCTAAGGCTCGGATGGGCTAGGTGTGGTTGGGCTCTATAGGTGGGTTGGTCCAGTAAAGAGAGGTTAAGGGCTGGGGTAGGCTAAGGAAAGATGAGCTCAGGTGCAGAAGAAAGGTGCCTAACTACAAGGTAGGTCTTCGCGGGTAGGCTTAGGTTAAGCCTAGGCTCGAGCATAATGGTCAAGGTTGACCAAATGTGGGTCGGGTATGACTAGGTAGGTGGGCTTTGACTAAGTGGACCGAGTGAGGTAGGTCCGGGTGAGTAGGTCAAGTGGGTCCCGCGAGGTAAGCTCGGGGCTTCTAGGGTTTGGTTTAGAAGAGAAGGAGGTGGGCGGCAGCTAGAAGTTGCCTAAATTGGCTAAGGCAAAAGGAGGATGTCGGTTTAGGACAAGGGGCCGAAAATGGAGGAGTTGCCTAAGGGGAAGAACGACGCGCGAGGTGACCTAGAGGGTTAGGGTTTCGCTTGGCTGGTCTTGCCAAGGTGGTGCGCCGGATGCTTGCCACGTGGCAAGATCTAGGGCTGTGAAAGAAAACGCTAGATGAGAGTCTAGCGATAAGGCAAGGAGGATCGGCTCTTTCCTAAAGAGTAGGAAGAGGGATCACGCGGGATCAAGGAGATTTGGGTGTGGGCCCAAGTGATTTCCTCAATATCTCTCGAGATCTCTAGAGGGCTGAGATGGGGACACGTGGAGGAGATAGAGGGCTGAGAGGGGCTGCGGATTTGGCAAGGGCAAGATAGGGAATAGGGCTGGCGACAAAGGTGGAAAGGGCTAAGGGGCGACAAGAGGGTTTCCCAAAATGAAGGAAGGGAAACCGTGTGAGGAGGAGGTGGATGCCGCGTGGCAGCCGCGTGGGAGACGCATGGCACCGCATGGGATCAGGTGGGACGCATGGAGGGTGAGCTGGTTGATGACGTGGCGGTCGGGGTTGGTGGATTGTGACACGTGGCGAGATGGAGGGCTAGGGCACAAGTGTGACTAGGGTTGACTCGATGGAAAAGAATGCCAAAATGGAAAGTGAAGGCTTGGTGGCTAGGGGTTCCAAGAAAGGTGGAGCGCGCGATCCGATGAGGATCTCGTATGGGACACGTGGAGGCTAGCTAGGGCGGGGCCGTAGCAATAATCCTTCTGTAAGAAAATTATGAGTCTTAATGGTTAAGAATCATGTCAGGACCATTCATTTTGGTGGTTTGCAGATTGGTGATGCCATTGTAATATGTCTGTTAGCACCAGCTTGATGCAATTGTGTTGAAGTTGATAATGTCCTGTGGAAGAGATGGTTACAGTTTGCTCTCTCTATAATTATTGTATATTTTCTTGGTTCCTTATTTGTTTTTGAGGAAGAAATCTCATTATTCAAGTATTAGTTCATTCATCATTTTTGTTTTGGGGTTCCTTGCTGAAAAGTTCGATTTTTTATGCCAACCTGGTGTAGGAATAGGTCAAAGCAGCTGAACCTATTTTGATCTCTGTGCATGTGACACTTTGGTTGATATTTACTTTCTATTTGTATTTGCTGCTTTCAGTATCCTGATCATCCAACAAAGCAACAGAAAAGAGATGTCAAAGAGCTGGTAAGTTGTGATACATTGTTTTCCTACGACTTCTTCATTTCATCCAAATACATGTTGTTGTGCTTGTCATGTGCAATCTGCTGAGACTGAGAGCTGTTTCATTTAATCATGACAAACATATCTGCACATGATTAATTCGTTGGACCTTTACATGTTAGAAGATATCTTCCATACAGCTTTGGAAGACCTCCTTCACTGGATTATATAAGGAGCAATCTCTGAATTTGTGATCTCTTTTACACTGCAGTTTATTTTCCAACCCCAGACAACCTTTATTTTACAAAATATTTGCATATCATTTATCATGCTACAGATCTCGATTGAGCTATTACAAAATTGCCTATCCTAGTCCAGATGCATATCATCCTTTGTTATGTATTTTCTTATTTTATGTTTGTGCATTGTTATTGGTTGCATGTCTTTAATTCCTTCTTATTTTAGATTAACTGTAGGTTTATTGTATTTCAGATTAGTCCTTTTATCTACGGAAGAAGAATGTCTTCATCGATAGAAAATACTATTAGTAAAGACAAACAAGTAATATGCTATTAGTAAAGACAAACAAGTAATATGCAGTTCAGGAGCAGGTTCAACAGAACCACATAATGTAGGAAGCTCTACACAACAGTCTATAGCTCATAACAGTTTAGATCCTACTAATACAATGTCTGTTGAAAATGAGGATGTAACTGTGGGTGTTATGAAAAGACAAAGGGCAAGAACTTCTTCAGTTTGGAATGATTTTGAAGAAGTAACTGTAGGTGGTGTCAAAAAAGGTAGATGCAAGTATTGTAAAACAACATTTGTTATAAGTTCAGGAGGGAGTACATCATCGATGAAAAGACATAAATGTCTTATGCGTTCTGGTAATTTGAGTCAAAATACTTTGAACTTTGGGATTAGTGAAGTTTCAGGCATTACAAAGGAAGTAATGAGTAAGGGTGCCAAACTTGATCCTGAAAAGATAAGAGAAATAATAGCAAAGATGGTAGTTTGTCATGAGTATGCATTCAATATGGCTGAACATTGCTGGTTTAGATTTTTAATGAAGGTTGCTTTTCCAAA
The DNA here is from genome assembly GCA_011799765.1 of Nymphaea thermarum. Taxonomy (NCBI): domain Eukaryota; kingdom Viridiplantae; phylum Streptophyta; class Magnoliopsida; order Nymphaeales; family Nymphaeaceae; genus Nymphaea; species Nymphaea thermarum. The sequence continues at coordinate 8,104 of JAANDH010000412.1, forward strand.
TTGGGTACCCATTTCAAGGACAACAATGAAAAGAGATGTCACAAAATTATACGAGGTCGAAAAAAAGAAATTGAAGGAATATTTTAAAGGAGTTCCTTCTGTTGCTTTGACAACAGATATGTGGACGTCTAACCAACAAATTGGGTATATTTCCATTACAGCTCACTTCATAGATCATTCTTGGACACTTCAAAAGCGTATAATTGGTTTTAGCCAAGTCGAACCACCTCATACAGGGAAGAATCTAGCAAATGTGATTGCTAAAAATATTCAAGAATGGGAAATAAAAAAGAAGATCATCTCAATTACGGTTGATAATGCTTCTTCTAATGATGTTCTTGTAAGAACATTGAAAGAAATTTTAGAGAAAAGTGGTGTAAGTCTATACCAAGGCGGTAAATTTTTTCATGTGCGTTGTTGTGCACATATTTTAAATCTAATGGTGCAAGATGGTTTGTCTACAATTAGAGATGAACTTGGTAAGATAAGAGAGGCTGTCAAATACATAAAATGTTCCCCATCAAGACTTCACAACTTTGAGGTTATAGTAGATGAATTTGAAATGCATGGTAAAAAGAAGTTGGTGCTAGATGTTTCAACTAGATGGAATTCTACTTACTTGATGTTGGAAATTGCACTTATGCACAGACATGTTTTTGATAGATTTGCTATGGAAGATGTTGGTTTTACTTGGTTGTTGGATGCAGAAGAATGGGAGAGAATACAACAAATATGTTCTTTTCTTGAAACATTTTATAATGTTTCTGTTCTTTTTTCAGGGTCGAAGTATCCCACAACAAACATATTTTTCTTAGAAATTTGGGAGGTTCAAGAATTATTACAAGAAGCAGTTAGAAATGGGTCTAGCTTTATGAAGAGAATGGCATTCAAAATGAAAGAAAATTTTGATAAGTATTGGAGTTCCTGCAACATATTAATGGCTATTGCATCGATACTAGATCGAAGGATCAAGTTGAGTTTAACAGACTTTGTCTTTTCAAAGACTTTTTGTGAAATAGAAGAAAAAGAAGAACATATGACATTAATAAGAAGTACAATGCAAGATCTTTATAACAGCTACATTGCAAAAATGGACGGTTCAAATAAAGATGTTGAAAGTGATTCTACTACTTTTGTGAGAGGAACTGACTCATCATGTGGCAACTCCAATAGAAGTAGAATAAGATTTTATAGCTTTTTAAATAAAGCTGACAATGTTCATTTTCAAGCTTCAAAGTCTGAGCTTGATATGTATTTAGAAGATGGATTGCTCAAATGTGATGTTACCGCTCATGATTCGTTTGATATATTAATTTGGTGGAAAGATAAAGAACTGAAATACCCCATTTTATCACATATGGCAAGAGATATATTGTGTATTCCTATCACTTCAGTTGCCTTTGAATCTGCTTTTAGTACTGGAGGTCGAATTGTGGATGAATCTAGGAGTTCATTGAGCCCAAAGACAGTAGAAGAATTAGTTTGTGCAGGCGATTGGATAAAACAATATGGCGACCCTATGAATCTTGTACCGGTATTGCCAAAGATAAGTACCAAAATGCATGTATATTTAAGTTTTATCATGTTTATTTTACGATTATATGTTATAGAAGTTGTTTACTTATCAACTATTACTGGTTTTTTTTGTAGGGTACATCTGAAAGTGAGATTGCATGACATGATTCAACATCACTTTTTAGATGCATACAACTTCCATCACTTTTTTTCTTTCTTCAATCTTGTTCACCAAGCTTTACAGGAACAACATTGCTCCACATTTCCTTTTTCTTCCTTCATGTTCATGTGATTTTTTATTTCACATTGAGTTAACTTTGAGGACAAACCAGCCCCCACGACATATGCTTTCCTTGTTCTGTCTGGTGTATGAGGGTCTAGTAACTACCTGTTTTCCTATATGTTGATAACTGACTGAACCAACCAATCAGACTAGTCAGCTGACTAATCAGGATTTTGACTGCTAAAGCATGTCAATTAGGCAGTTGTGGAAATGGAAGTGTGCTGTTGTTATTAATCATGGTTGTAGAAGCTGGTAAATTAGCTGAATAAACTGGGCTGGCTTTGTTCAAGCTTGGATGTTGTTTTTGTCAAAAGAAACAATTACAGAAATAGGCATATATATGTCCGGATGTGTATATGGTTATGTATGTTTATGAAATAAAGATGAGAAACAAACTGCATCTAAAATGATGACTGGCAATCAGTTTTTCTGATACACCTTTTGGATACGCTTTTCTTTTTAATAATGTGGGGTCTTAGTTTTTACAGTGTATTTTGCATGATAGGTACCTTGTAAATATATAGGTATTGGCTAGTGGAGCAGCCATTGTTCAAGCTTGGTCCATGGACACAACAAGCTGTATCAGGTTGAATTGCTCATTACTGAGATGAATGGCCATGCATGGTGCAGCTTTGTTTAATTTGCTAGCCTTTCGTTATTAAATGCTGGTGCTTTAGTGCTTTAGTTGTGGTTAGATTTAGAGGCACATGTTAACTGCAGAATGCCGAGCAGCTTAAATGTTTCATTCTTGTTCATTGAGATGTTGTACTTTCATGTTATTATGTACATTCATGTACATATGCACATAATTGGTCTTTTAAATTTGATACCTCGAGACATTACCCTGGCATTGATTTTTGAGGAGAAATGTAATTCCCTTTCTGTTTTCACAACATCATGTTCCTGTGTGTACAAGTGCATCATTAGATCAAAGCTTGCAGTTTTTTGTTGCTAATTGCTTAGGAGTTCAGTAAATCTGAAGCGACCTATTGTATTTTTTAGCTTCTCAATGACAAAAACTCTATTGTGATTAGAGGCTGGGAAGAGGTTCTCCCAGTTGTTCAGCATGCTTGTCATATGAGTCCATTAGCAACTGTTTTCAGTATTTGGTATCTATTTTGGAGGTATTATCATGGTTTTCTAATGTTGTATAAGAATGTTAATTTATCAGGAAGGAGAAACAATCCGAATCAATGTGAAGAACAAACCATCCACTGGAACCGGCATGCTATCAGCTGCTGCCTGCTGGAATTCATGGTGGATCATCTGGAACTGGGAAAGCTGGCGTTGTTTCTGTCACAAGATGACCTGAATTGCCTCTTGATTTTATTTCATTGAAACATCTGTCATCACAAGATAATCTGCTTTATCTTTCAATTATACGAATGCCAAAGTTAAATGACCAATTCAAAAGTTACTTAAATATAGATTTTCCCTTTTTGATGTTTGTTCTGTATTTTGGAATTGTGAATGTAAAACAGGTTCTGCAATTGTATTAATGTTGCTCATACGTTTTAGTAAAGCATGATTAAGCTCGAGCTTGCCCAGCTTGTTTGTGGTGCTAAACGAGTTAATCGAGATAATCGAGTCGAGCTAAACTCGACTTTGTATAAACGAGTCGAGCTCGAGCTTGTGTTAGGCAGCTCGACTCGAGTTCGAGTCGAGTTCGAGCTCGAACTCGTTGAGTCGAGTCGAGCTCGAGCTGGGCAAGCTCGAGCTCGACTCGGCTCGTGTGCAGCCCTAGCCCTCAATAGCCTCGTGGTATCATCGGCATCCTGCTCTAGTGCAATACGTTCTCATAAGTCTGTGCTCACTACAGACAAAGTCATCAAAGTAGTTTCACCTAGACGTGAGAGAGTATCCGCAGCATTGTTTTCGGGGCCCTTTTTATACTCAATGGTGAAATCATAACCCAACAACTTGGAGAGCCAACGTTGTTGGATAGAGGTAGTAACACGCTGATTCACCATGTACTTCAAACTATTGTGGTCGGTCCTCACCACAAACTTGCGTCCCAACAAGTATGGATGCCATTTGTCCACGGCTAGCACCATAGCTAGGAGCTCTTTCTCGTACGTGGAAAGAGGCTTGGCCCTCTTGGTAAGGGCCTTGGACATGTAAGCAACTGGATGTCCCTCTTGGCTTAGTACAGCCCCAACTAACACGTCACTGGCATCGGTCTCAACTGTGAACTCCTTCTCAAAATTCGGCAATGTCAAAACGGGTGCTGAAACAAGTGCTGCCTTCAACTGGGTGAAGGCCTCCCTCGACTTGTCTGACCACTGGCATGGCCCCTTCTTCAACATGTGGGTCAAAGGTGAAGATATTGACCCGTATCCACTGATGAAGCGCCTATAGTAACCGGTCAGCCCCAAGAACCCACGCAACTCCTTCGGATTCTTGGGTGTAGGCCACTTCTCGATGGCCACCAACTTCTCTGGTTCGGCTCTCACACCATCCCGAGAAACAATATGCCCCAAATATCCCACTGAGGTCTGGCCAAATGTGCACTTGGACATCTTAGCATATAGCTTGTTGTCCCTGAGGATAGAGAGGACGGTGTCTAAGTGCCTAACATGCATCTCCAAGGTTGGGCTAGAGACAAGTATGTCATCGAAAAACACCAACACATAATCCCGCAAAGAACTCCAAAAAAGATCATTCATGCACCTCTGAAATGTGGTCGGTGCATTAGTCAGCCCAAATGGCATTACGAGGAATTCGTAATGACCATCATGAGTACGGAATGCGGTCTTATGCACCTCTTCCCTCTGCATGCGGATCTGATGATATCCTGCTCGTGAATCCATCTTAGAGAAGTAAGAAGCTCCAGCCAACTCATCAAGCAATTCATCTATGACTGGGATAGGATGTTTGTCCTTTACCGTGACCTCATTGAGGGCCCGGTAATCTACACAGAATCTCCACGTACCATCCTTCTTCTTAACGAGCAAGACAGGGGAGGAAAAGGAGAAGGAAGAAGAAGCGCGGAGAGAAAGAGAAGAGAGTCGGAGAAGACACTTTCTCGGATTTCTGAAGAGGGCGACATAAATCAGTTCTGTTCCCAAGCCTATTCCAGACGATTCCCTTGGAGTTTTGGGGAGTTCTTGGGCTCGTTGGAAAGCTCTGGTCATCTGGAAGAACATACTAAAAATTGAGTGTGATCGGACCAGGCAAAACCGCTGCGGAAGGGAGCTGTTTCCGCCGCCGCCACTCAAGCGTAACTCTCGGATTCCTGAAGAAGACGACAGGAGTTCTCTGTGTTCAAAAGCCTATTCCATGCGATTTACTGGGAGTTTTGAGGAGTTCTATAGCTTGTTGGAAAGCTCCCGATATCAGGTATAACATACCAAATTTTCAGCCTGATCTTAGGCATGCCATGGTTCTTAACTTGGAAAGATATACACTAGGATGTAAAGAATTTTGCCATGACTTTCATCCCTGAAGGTGAAGAGGAATCTATGACGTTGCAAGGACTCGCCAACATTACTCGTCCTAAAGCTGCTCTAAAGTCCATTCAGCAAGAGCGGCCGGCTTGTTGGGTCCTCACATTGGCAACCGATGTTCCAGGATCGGAGGAAAAGGCGGACGAACCGATTCCTCCCAGTATTCAATGGGTTCTTGATGAGTTTCCAGTTGTGTTCAATGAACCGAAAGGCTTACCACCCAAAAGAGCCTATGATCATCGAATCATCCTCACCCAAGGTGCTGAGCCTGTCAATGTCAGGCCATATAGGTATGGGCACAGCCAGAAGGCGGAGATTGAGCGCCTAGTGAAGGAGATGCTACAGAGCGGCATCATCCGACCTAGTTGTAGTCCCTTTTCTTCACCAGTTCTATTAGTGAAGAAAAAAGACAACACTTGGAGATTCTGTATTGACTACAGAGCGCTCAATGAGGTGACCGTTAAGGATCGGCACCCCATACCCGTGATAGATGAGTTGTTAGATGAGTTGGCCGACGCCACTATCTTCTCATGTTGTACTGAAGTTGAGCGGCGTTCTCATGTTCTTCATGTACTCCTGCCAGAATGCACTAAGGAAAATAGAGTCCCGGTCGAAGACGACGGACTGTGGCATTCCGTGGAGTTTTCCCACGTACTCATGGTAGACACCGGCCACGAGTGGCCCTTGATACATTCGCGGCAAGGGAGCGAAGTGGCTATACTTCGTGAGCCTGTCCACGACTACTAACACTGCCTCCTTTCCTTCTGAACGGGGCATTGCATCAATAAAATCCATCGTGACATCAGTCCACGGTTTGGTTGGTATGGGTAGAGGGTTCAAATGACCCGGAGGCTTGATGGCCTCGTATTTCTCCCTCTGGCAGACCACACATTTCTTGACATAGTCCTGCACTTCCGCTTTAATCCCTCGCCACCAGAATTGGGCTTTGATTCTGCTAAGGGTCTTGGCGACCCCTTCATGACCTGCGGCTGGAGTGTCATGAAAATGATGCAGGAGTTCCTGCTTAAGCCCAGAGTTAGGAGGGACGACTGCCTTGTCCTTCCTGTACAAAACGTTCCCTCTGACTGACTGTAAGGGAATGGAACCCGGGTTCTGTTGAACCGAAGCTCTGATTAGCCTTAGAGATTGATCGTTTTGTTGATCCTGGGCTAATTGGTCCCAGATGTCCATCTCCACTACCGACAGTGTCATCAACTGTTCAGCCAGGCGGGAAAGAGAATCCGCCGCTTTATTCTCAGGACCTTTTTTGTACTCTATGTCGAAGTCGTACCCCAAAAGTTTCGCTAGCCATCTCTGTTGCGTCGGGGTAGACACACGCTGTTTAAGCATATACTTTAAGCTATTTTGGTCGGTCCTGACAATAAACCTGCGCCCAATTAGATAAGGACGCCACTTCTCCACCGCTATGACAATAGCAAGAAGCTCCTTCTCATAGGTCGAAAGGGGCTTGGCCCGACTAGTCAAGAAATTTGACATAAAAGCGATGGGATGACCATCTTGCCCTAGCACTGCTCCCACTCCGACTTCACAAGCATCTGTCTCTATTGTAAAAGTCTTTGTGAAATCTGGAAGAGTAAGTACGGGGGCGGTCATAAGAGCCGCTTTAAGCTTCTCGAATGCGACTCGTGACTTCTCGGTCCATGAGAATGCTCCTTTTTTCAACATTTGGGTAAGGGGCTGTGCGATAATTCCATAACCTTGTATAAATCGCCTGTAATACCCTCTCAATCCGAGGAATCCTCTTAGACCTTTGAGGTCCTTAGGCAGTGGCCATTTCTCCATGGCGTGCAACTTTTTGGGGTCCGCCCGAACCCCCTCTCGGGACACAATGTGTCCTAAGTATCCGATGGAAGATTGTCCAAAGCTACACTTGGACATCTTCGCATAAAGTTGATGCTCCTTAAGGCAGCCTTGAGGTCCTTAGGCAGTGGTGAAAGTCTTGGTGAAGTCTGGAAGGGTGAGGACGGGGGCGGTCATCAAGGCTGCCTTAAGCTTCTCAAAAGCAACCTTAGACTTCTCGGTCCAAGAGAAGGCTCCTTTCTTCAGCATCTGGGTCAGAGGTTGCGCAATTATTCCGTAACCCTGAATGAACCTCCTATAATATCCAGTTAGTCAGAGGAAACCTCTTAGACCCTTGAGGTCCTTGGGCAGTGGCCATCTTTCCATGGCTTGCAACTTTTCGGGGTCTGCCCGAACCCCCTCTCGGGACACAATGTGCCCAAGATAACCAATCGAAGATTGTCCAAAACTGCATTTGGACATCTTCGCAAAAAGCTGATGCTCCCGAAGAATGCTCAATGTAATTTCCAAGTGCCTCTGATGCTCTTCTTCGCTCTTGCTGTAGATGAGGATGTCATCGAAGAAAACCAGGATGAAGTCACGTAGGTGCGCCCGAAAAACATCATTCATACACCCCTGAAAAGTAGCTGGTGCATTTGTAAGACCGAAGGGCATTACTAAGAACTCGTAGTGCCCGTCGTGAGTGCGGAACGCAGTTTTCAACACGTCTTCATCAAACATGCGAATCTGATGGTAGCCGGCTCTAAGGTCGATCTTAGAGAAGATAGTGGCGTCGGCCAACTCATCTAACAACTCATCTATCACGGGTATGGGGTGCCGATCCTTAACGGTCACCTCATTGAGCGCTCTGTAGTCAATACAGAATCTCCAAGTGTTGTCTTTTTTCTTCACTAATAGAACTGATGAAGAAAAGGGACTACAACTAGGTCGGATGATGTCGCTCTGTAGCATCTCCTTCACTAGGCACTCAATCTCCGCCTTCTGGCTGTGCCCATACCTATATGGCCTGACATTGACAGGCTCAGCACCTTGGGTGAGGATGATTCGATGATCATAGGCTCTTTTGGGTGGTAAGCCTTTCGGTTCATCGAACACAACTGGAAACTCATCAAGAACCCATTGAATACTGGGAGGAATCGGTTCGTCCGCCTTTTCCTCCGATCCTGGAACATCGGTTGCCAATGTGAGGACCCAACAAGTCGGCCGCTCTTGCTGAATGGACTTTAGAGCAGCTTTTGGACGAGTAATGTTGGCGAGTCCTTGCAACGTCATAGATTCCTCTTCACCTTCAGGGATGAAAGTCATGGCAAAATTCTTTACATCCTAGTGTATATCTTTCCAAGTTAAGAACCATGGCATGCCTAAGATCAGGCTGAAAATTTGGTATGTTATACCTGATATCGAGAGCTTTCCAACAAGCTATAGAACTCCTCAAAACTCTCAGTAAATTGCATGGAATAGGCTTTTGAACACAGAGAACTCCTGTCGTCTTCTTCAGGAATCCGAGAGTTACGCTTGAGTGGCGGCGGCGGAAACAGCTCCCTTCCGCAGCGGTTTTGCCTGGTCCGATCACACTCAATTTTTAGTATGTTCTTCCAGATGACCAGAGCTTTCCAACGAGCCCAAGAACTCCCCAAAACTCCAAGGGAATCGTCTGGAATAGGCTTGGGAACAGAACTGATTTATGTCGCCCTCTTCAGAAATCCGAGAAAGTGTCTTCTCCGACTCTCTTCTCTTTCTCTCCGCGCTTCTTCTTCCTTCTCCTTTTCCTCCCCTGTCTTGCTCGTTAAGAAGAAGGATGGTACGTGGAGATTCTGTGTAGATTACCGGGCCCTCAATGAGGTCACGGTAAAGGACAAACATCCTATCCCAGTCATAGATGAACTGCTTGATGAGTTGGCTGGAGCTTCTTACTTCTCTAAGATGGATTCACGAGCAGGATATCATCAGATCCGCATGCAGAGGGAAGAGGTGCATAAGACCGCATTCCGTACTCATGATGGTCTTTACGAATTCCTCGTAATGCCATTTGGGCTGACTAATGGACCGGCCACATTTCAGAGGTGCATGAATGATCTTTTTAGGAGTTCTTTGCGGGATTATGTGTTGGTGTTTTTCGATGACATACTTGTCTCTAGCCCAACCTTGGAGATGCATGTTAGGCACTTAGACACCGTCCTCTCTATCCTCAGGGACAACAAGCTATATGCTAAGATGTCCAAGTGCACATTTGGCCAGACCTCAGTGGGATATTTGGGGCATATTGTTTCCCGGGATGGTGTGAGAGCCGAACCAGAGAAGTTGGTGGCCATCGAGCAGTGGCCTACACCCAAGAATCCGAAGGAGTTGCGTGGGTTCTTGGGGCTGACCGGTTACTATAGGCGCTTCATCAGTGGATACGGGTCAATAGCTTCACCTTTGACCCACATGTTGAAGAAGGGGCCATGCCAGTGGTCAGACAAGTCGAGGGAGGCCTTCACCCAGTTGAAGGCAGCACTTGTTTCAGCACCCGTTTTGACATTGCCGAATTTTGAGAATGAGTTCACAGTTGAGACCGATGCCAGTGACGTGTTAGTTGGGGCTGTACTAAGCCAAGAGGGACATCCAGTTGCTTACATGTCCAAGGCCCTTACCAAGAGGGCCAAGCCTCTTTCCACGTACGAGAAAGAGCTCCTAGCTATGGTGCTAGCCGTGGACAAATGGCATCCATACTTGTTGGGACGCAAGTTTGTGGTGAGGACCGACCACAATAGTTTGAAGTACATGGTGAATCAGCGTGTTACTACCCCTATCCAACAACGTTGGCTCTCCAAGTTGTTGGGTTATGATTTCACCATTGAGTATAAAAAGGGCCCCGAAAACAATGCTGCGGATACTCTCTCACGTCTAGGTGAAACTACTTTGATGACTTTGTCTGTAGTGAGCACAGACTTATGGGAACGTATTGCACTAGAGCAGGATGTCGATGATACCACGAGGCTATTGAGGGCATCTGCAACTCAGAACGTGGGTTCCATCCCTAACCATTCAGTACGAGGACGGCTCCTATGCCGCAAAGGCAAGGTGGTTATTCCCAAGCAGTCTGTTCTCAGGGAGGAGCTCATTAGGCATTTTCATGAGTCTGCCACGGCCGGTCATGAAGGAGTGACCAAGACCATCGGCAGAATCAAGCCCCAATTCTGGTGGGAGGGCTTGAAGGCTGATTGATGTAAAGGAGTTTGTTCGCGATTGCCAGATCTGTCAGAGGGAAAAATATGAGGCAGTCAGGCCTCCCGGTCACCTAGTTCCCTTACCTATTCCTACTCAGCCGTGGAGAGATGTTTCTATGGACTTCATAGAGGCCATGCCGAGGTCAGAAGGGAAGGAGTCAGTCATGGTTGTGGTTGACAGACTGACTAAGTACGCTCACTTTGTGCCCTTACAACGTCTTTATCAGGCTCCCCTAGTGGGGGCAGCTTATCATGACCATGTTGGGAAACTGCATGGGATGCCCAACACGATTGTGAGTGATAGGGACTCTATTTTCTTGGGGGCTTTTTGGCAGGAATACATGAGACTAGCCGGTACTACTTTACACTTTAGTACCGCACATCATCCACAGACAGATGGTCAAAGCGAGGTAGTCAACAGGACCTTGGAGACCTACCTCCGTTGTTATGCAGGGACACGACCCAACACTTGGGTCAGACACATATCGTGGGTTGAGTGGTCATATAACACGAGCCTCCACTCTAGCACCGGGGTCACACCATACGGGGCAGTGTATGGGTTTCCTCCACCCACCATCCCACGGTATGAAGAAGGGACAGCCATGGATGATGAGTTAGATAGCACCCTGCGGACTCAGGAAGAGATTTTAGAATCTCTTAAACAAAACGTGACAAAGGCCCAAGCGCGAATGAGACAGTTCTATAACAAGGGGTGCAAGGACAGGGAGTTCAATGTAGGGGATTATGTATGGCTGAAGCGTCTACCCTTCAAACAGAAATCACTATTGGGGCAGCCGTATTCAAAGCTCCTTCCCAAGTACTACGGTCCTTACCAAGTGCTTCAACGTATTGGGAAGGCGGCCTATCGTATTGCTTTACCACCAGCTGCACAAGTTCATCCAGTCTTCCACGTGACTAGACTGAAGCCTCATCGCGGTCCACTTCCTGGGAATGTTGAGCACATTCCAAACCAGCAGCCTACCCCATACCGGATCTTGAAGCGTCGGTATGCTTTGAGGGACGACAGGCAAAGACATGAGGTATTGATTGAGTGGGAGGGTCCGAATGGTGGGACTTCATGGGAGGAGCTAGACCAGATACGCCTTCGTTTTCCTGCAACGCGAGCTTGGGTACAAGCTCGATCTGAGGAGGGTGGGGTTGATACGAGCCTTCCTAGAACTCGTACTTCCCATGTGGGCACCTTCGCCGAAGGCGCCCGAATTCATAGTGAGGCTAACATTTCTTCTCTTGAGTTATGCGGTGAACAGGTAGCGCCAACTACGAATGCGGGTGAAAAGTCTAGGGAGGTTAATTCTTGGAGTTCTCCTATGGCTTCTTCAGAAGAAAGCGGTGATTTTCGTTATGAGGTTAAGTCCTCCTACTCGGCTGAAGCGGCTCCAAGCGGAAATGATGGAGTTAGGCGTTGTGAGGCTAACACCTCAACTACGACGAAGAGCAAGGAGGCGCCAAGTCGGGAACACGTCAAAAATCTTAGGGAGGCTAAGGGAGTCTCGCGCATGGAAGACCTAGGTGGGCTCGACCTAGGAGACCTAGACCAGCCCGGTCTAGGTATGGAAGGCCTAGGCACGCCTTGCCTAGATGGAGAAGACCCGGACCTACTTAGTCCAGGTGAGGAAGACCTAGGCACTCTGGACCTAGATGACGGTGGGCTCGGCTTGGAGAGGAGGACGTGTGATCCGGACATGGATCAAGGCTAGTGGGCTCGGACCCACTTGGAAGAACACATTGGCGAAGCTCGGCAAGGAAGGTAGGGATGTTAGATCATCACCTTGCTTAACCACTAAGTAACCTGCAGCATAAGGAACATTAACATTATTCAAGACTATATATCATAACCTAAAGTCAATGATATATCATAACCTCAAGTCATGTATATATCATAACCTAAAGTCATGTATATATCATAACCTAAAGTCAATGAATTTATCTTTATAACCTAAAGTCAATGAATTTATAACCTAAAGTAAATGAATTTATCTTTATAACCTAAAGTCAATGAATTTATAACCTAAAGTCATGTATATATCATAACCTAAAGTCAATGAATTTATCTTTATAACCTAAAGTCAATGAATTTATCTTTATAACCTAAAGTCAATGAATTTATAACCTAAAGTCAATGAATTTACCTAAAGTCAATGAATTTATAACCTAAAGTCATGTATATATCATAACCTAAAGTCAATGAATTTATAACCTAAAGTCAATGAATTTATCTTTATAACCTAAATTCAATGAATTTATAACCTAAAGTCAATGAATTTATCTTTATAACCTAAAGTCAATGAATTTATAACCTAAAGTAAATGAATTTATCTTTATAACCTAAAGTCAATGAATTTATAACCTAAAGTTAATGAATTTATAACATGTACTTAAATATGTATGGTGCATTTGGGTGAAGGTCATAATGAAATTTTTCACATCCCAGGCGATAACTCCCAGAGTAAAGAACCATGGCATACCAAGGATTAAATCGACTCCTTCTAAGGGTATGACTAAGAAATCGACTTTGAAAGGTTTCTTCTTTAAGACGACTTCCATGTCTTTCCCTTCCTGCTGGCACTTGAACCGATACCCCACGCCCACAATGATAGTTTGTGGTTTGCTCGATTGGAGTGTGACTCTACATCTTTTGGCGGCTTCTTCTGTAGGAAGTTGTTTGTGGCACCACTATCGAGCAGTATCAAAACTTTATGCCTGTTGATTCTACCAAACACACGCATGACATTTGGTTTGTGGGGGTCTTGCATAGAATGTAGAGACTCGGCCTCTTCGGCTTTATCTTCTTTTTCGGGAGTCTCTTCTTTCTTCTCTTTCTTCTTTTCTTTCTTCTTTGCCTTATTCTTTACTTCAATTTCCTCTTTGGATGAGGAACTGGAGCTACAACACGAGCTACTAGAATAATCACTCTTAGAACAAGAACTACTATCACTGTCACTAACCACCTGTATTCGATGATAGGATTTACACTGGTGGTGTTTATCCCACTTCCCTTCACACCTAAAGCACAAGCCTTTGCGCCTGTATTCCTCAATCTGTTTTGGTGTGAGGAACCGAGTTGGGGGTTCTCTTTCTCTGCCCAGTTTTGAGCTGGGCTTATATTCCCTCCCTTTTTGGTAGGGAGCTAGCTCGTTTCCCTTATGCCGAGAAACAGAAGAGTACGAGGGTTTTCTCTTCTGCTTGTCAAATTTACGAGCCTTCTTCGCGGCCCGTTTTTTCTCTATTCTTTCCTCATAAACCCTGGCCATAGCAAAACATTCCTCAAGTTTTTCAAAACGATGTATCTTCATTTCTAGCTTGATGTCCTGTCTCAAGCCACCCTTAAACGCTCCAATGAGGGCCTTTTTGGGCCATTGGACCATGCTGGCTAATCGTTCGAATTGCTTTTGGTAAGCAGGCACGGTGGTCGTCTGGACCAAATTCTTGAGGTTCTCATCGTAATCTATAAACGTGGAATCACCAAATTGGAGCTGAAGACTGGCCTTGAATTTCTCCTAGGTAGACTCGACTGTCTTGTGATCAAACCTCAAATAATGGGTTGTGGCTTCTCCTATCATATTTGCTGCCGAGATTTCAATCCACTCGTCCTGGGGTACATGGTGGCATAGAAAATATCGTTCTGCCATGAACATCCATTCTCGTAGATTTTTCCCCATTGAACTTGGGAAACTCATAACAGACTGTGGGAGTCCGTCCGCCTTTCTTCAGTACGAGGGTGTATTCTGTCATTTCTCCTTCGACGAGGAGGAGACTCGCCTTCTTCTCCTTCAGAATCATAGTAGGTTCGGTTTTGGCTACTATGTGTGAACCTCTGCGTGCGATTAGAAGCACGATGATGCTCGTCATGCATGTCACGGTCAGGCGGGGGACCCATCTTATTTCCCTTGGCACCTTCTCTGCGATCCACTCAATCCCCATCCGGCCCCACTCCACGTCGTCAACGTCCATGCGTCCCTCTCTGCCTCCGTCATTTTAGGAAAATTTAACCGTAATCCAATCTTCCTTCTTATTTTGTCTCACGCGTCTTGACCTAAACTTACCTTTCTCAACCGCACGCCACCATCTCCCTGCATCACCTCCATGTGTCCCCATCTCGAGAGAAGGAGCATCCACCCTTGGCCCACCTGGCCCCTTGCCAAATCGGATCAAATCCGCCGCACCCCCTTCCTACGTTTTAGGAAAGCGCGGCCCCACTTCCTTTCTCGCTAGGCAATCCCTAGCCGAATTCCATCTTGGCCATGTGTCCTACATCAAAGGCGCTCCTAACTGAGCAAGACCAGCTCAACCGACCCGAAATCTTAGCTGCCTCACACGCCTCCACCTGACCTCCAACTTAGGCAACTCCTTACCACAATCCATCGCTCCACAAACTCCTTAGCCGCCGCAACCCTAATTCCCCTCCTAAACCTCAAACGCCATTCGGATAACAAGTGGGTCCCATCTCACCCGTAGCTTCCTTACCCTAATTTGAATTTCCCTTGGTCACCCGGACCCTCCTAGCCTTAGTTAAACCAGACCTACCCTTAGTCAACTTGACCTTAGCCCAATCAAACTTAACCTAAGCCACGTCCTCATATAAACTGCACCTCCTTGCCACCTTCACCTAGCTTAGTCCTTTGTCATCCGGACCTAGCCTCCTAAGATTAACCCGAGCTTACTATTCCTAGCCGTTCTTAACCACCCCCTCCATCTTGTCCAAGCCTTTCCTTAGAGCCCAATCACACCAAGCATAACCCCAGCCTTAGTTAGGACTAGGGTTCCTCGTCGGCTAGCCCAGCACCCTAGCTGGGCTAGTTGGCCATCTCCGGTCCAGCAGCGCACCAATGTCGGCAGTCCCGACGCACGTGGCCGAGCCACATCAGGTGATAGGCAGGCGCTGCAGAGCTTCCATCGGCACTCCCCACTCACGGCTCTCGTCAGCGGCAGCGTCGTTGTCGGCAATCTCGGCCGAGCGCCCCTCGGCGCCCAACAGCAGGCGGCTGTCCCCCGCTCATCGGTATCCTCGGCGCCCATCGGCAGCAGGCAGTTGCACTTCTCGACCTCCCTTGCCGCGATTGGCCGGCATATCTTTGGCGCCATCTGTGGTACCACGCTGCAGGCGGCAGCCTTCTTCACGGCTTCACCAAGCAGATTCCTTCCACATTGGCCTTCTCATCCGTGAAGCTGAAAATACCCGGGACAATTTGTTGCCTTCGCCAAGCTAGCCTTGGCCGGTATTGTTTTCTATTCCCCCTATAGAACGTGGGATTGGTTGTTTTTTGCATGCTAGTTTGTTTTTAGCCCGGCCTCGGCCTTTGCTCATCTTCGTGGTCCCTTGGAGGCCCTGGCCAAAGACACAACCGCAAGTGAGGCAGCCTTCCTATTGGGTTCGGGCGTGGTTTGTTCAATTAGGCATGGTTTGTGAGTGAGTTGCGAGAGTTATTCTTGTACCACCGACGCTTGTACGGCCTCACAACCTTTAGTCTTTTTGAAGTAGGATTGACTTAGATAGGTTTTCGGGAAGCCCTTCCTGTTCATCCTTTCCTATTAGGGTTTTGCATCAGGGTCCTGTCCGGCCGGGTAGATCTTTATATTAATTTGACTAGGATTTTTTGTTTTAGATTTCCTCAAGAAAATCTTGGGAGTAGGATTCCGGATTGGTGCGACTTTTCTAGTCCCCACCGGTCGGGTCCTAACAATTGGTATCGATGACAAAAGTTTAAAATATATATATATATATATATATATATATATATATATATAACAATGAAATAAAAGTTTAAAAAATGAGAACAGAAAATGAAAGAAAAACTAAGTGAAAAATCATGACAAATTAATTTTTTACGTAATATATATATATATATGTATATTTATCATAGCTACAAATGTCATTTTCAGGTTTTTATCGATGAGGTACTTTTTGGGTGCTTTTCAGCAAAGTTGTTTTTTTGGGAAAAAACTCAGGAAGATCTCAGAGTTTAAACAAATATATATATTTTTAACCTCGATCAAGCAACAAAGGTTCAAACACTTAGACTGACATAAAATTCCTAGACAAATATTTTCAGAAATTCAGTTTGTTCTTATTGCATATACACACACACACACACACACATATATATATATATATATATTAAAGGCATGTTCAATTGTACTAGCATGGTTTATTCTGTTCCCAGCCTCCTGCATATTCAGACAAAAAAAAAATACTGGGCAAATAAACTGGCAATAGTGGTGCTATGTATGAGGGATAAGATCAGTGAATGCAAAAGCAACTCTTTCAAGGAGTTCTGCAGAGCAGTGTCCTAACTGTCCAAAAAATAACAGCAAAACAAATATTGGGAACAATCTGAGAATGTAAGCCTTGTTCTTCACAAGGAAAATATAAGATGATGCAGTGAAAGCAATGTGAAAATGGTAATACAGCTCAGAAAGCATGTGGGAATACAAAGCCAAACCTTAGCCATTTTAGTATCCGTTGTTCATCTCTTGGATGGTCGACACCAGATATCGCTAAACAAACAGCACGGACAGCAGACCTTTTGGAATTGGAATTCAACAAGGCATCTGCAATAACTTGTTCCAGGGTCTCTCTTGCTGAAGCTTCTGCACGGACATGGTTACATTTTGTAACTATGATGACATGCAACTAAGTTGTCAAATAAGAGTTCAAATGCTGGCTTTAGTCTACATTTAAATTAAGTCAAATACAAAAATCCAAACCATTCCTTTTTGCTACCACAGCTGGAAAGAATGAAATGAGAATGTTGTTGCTTATGCTGTGAATTTGTCTGGTTAAGCAAGGGAATTGTCTTTTAAATAAAAGCAATCAGGTGGCATTGAAACTATTTCATTACCTACTTTCAACACAAGTTCTTCTTTTAATCAAAAGGTCATGAAAATAGAAATAAATAACAAGTAGAACCTTCAATATGCCATATTCTCTTTCAATAAGCAAACCATAAGTATGTCAGGGCTACGGCAATAAATTGCGAAAAGGAGCACAATGATCTACAATATCAATAATATGAAAAAGGTTAAAAATAAATATATATATATATATATATATATAGAACTTAACCATAAGATATCTGATTCAAATCAACTAATCAATAACAAAACAATGGAGGTATATTGTTGGTTGATGAACATCTGTGGATCTTCATAATAGGAAAAACCCACTTACAGTCATCTAAATATTACGCATAGGTCAGTATAAAGAGCAACAATCAACATCAAGCCAATGAACTGACAATCCAGTTTACAATGAAAGAACATAAGGGCTAAGCTTCTTCTCCTCATTAATCTAGAAATTCCGGATGTATCTGTAATTTAATATAACAAGATCTTACCACGCATACCACAAAAGATATAAATTACTGCATAAAACGTAAAATATGCAATGCCCAACAACCCTGATTTCTGTTCTCCAATGTTAATAGAAAACGATAGCTACTATACGTTAGCCACAAACGATCTCCAATTAAGGAAGGTATACATCAGTAACAGATTAAAAAGCACACCAACCAACCACGCAAATTNAATTGGATGAGGATGGATATGTACCAAACATGATTTGGACAAATGCTTGATCACTGGTAGGTTATCAGTGTTTTACTAAGGTTCTTATACATTTCACACTCTGTTACTTGAGTGACTACTTCCAATGAAAGAGATAATGTGTCATGAAAATTGGTGAAATATATGTTGCAGTAGGCTATTTGCAGAAAAAGTCAAGCATAGACCTTAGATTTTATAACGTCTTTCAATTGGATGAGGATGGATATGTACCAAACATGATTTGGATCTTCGACAACACACCACATATCAACACTCACTAGTGGCCTCCTTTTGGACAGTTTGTAGGCATGAACCACCATGCAAAGAATTGCATATTTAGTGGTACATTTTTGTATGATGTTTTGCTTAGTAGTTTTTATGGTTTACTGATACAATAAATGAGATGCATCGATAAGTGGTGTTGACTGGTAGGGACAATGCTATTGCAGCAACCATAGCACAAATATGCCCAAAGACATTCGTCAACTTTGCTTATGACACAAATTTCAGAATGCAACAAAGAATATATGACACATTTTCGATAAAAAGTCAGAGTTCAAAGATTGCTTGTTAGAATGCATGTTGAAGTCACAAGATGAAAAGCCTTTCTTGTCATCATGGAATGAAATGGTTGATCGATTGCAATTATAGGATAACAACTGGTTACAAAGGTTCCACAAAGATACTGAGAAGTGGTCTATGATATATATAGCTGATAATATTTTTTGTGCAAACATGATTAGCACCCAAAGAGTTAAGTGTTTGCATGATACGCTAAAGAAGAACTTGTATTTGTGTTTGACAATTTTCCATTTTTTCGAGCAATATGCTTTGTTTATGGAGAATGTTAGAGGCAAAAGCTAGATTTCAAAGCATTTTCCATAGTTTTGATAATGATGGAGATGAAGTTAATAATGCATACTATATATATACTTGAAATAATTGCATGTGAAGACAACGTGCAACTATGTCAAATTAAGGGTTGTTGTGGTGACATGCAACCCAATAGTGACATCATTCAATACTCATGTATAAATTTAAATTTAGTAGTGTTCTTTGCAGGCATAAATTTAAAGGTGTTGACATGAGAGAACACTAATGAGATATCTGAATAGTACCTATGGTGAAGATGGACCAAGAATGCTGAGAACGAGTTGTTTGGGGTTCGTAGTGCTCCTAAGATGGGCAATAATGATAGATGTGTCATTGCATTATGCTAGCAACAATTTTATGCAACTCCTTAATGCTATTGCAGAAATTACCTCAAGGGATGAACAAACGTGTCAACAAGTAGTGAAGCTTCAACAAAAGGTATTGAAAAATATTAGTCAAATGCATATGAGAAGCGAAAGTGACCCACTTTCAACAGCCATTCTATACCTCTTGATGCAAACAAGAAAGCCCATCCAAGAATCAACATCTTGTTCAATGATTCAAAGGGGAACGTTATTGATGTTGACAAGTATCTAGTATAATGCAAGAGGTATTAGGAGGAAGTTGTATGTTTTTTATTATGGGCATAAGAAGTCAAAAGCATCCAAGAAAATTTGTTGAAGGTGAAAAAAGGGAAAACTGATGAGACAAAAAGGAACACAACTAAATTAACCTTATTATTACACGAGGCACAATTAAGAACTTATTACTAAATCAATTACACCCAGCTACCGGTCTTTAGCCATATGTATATATTGTATTCATTGAGTCCCGTCCTATACAATTGTTTTACTGCACATGAATTTTGTTTTGTTCTTTCTAGGAACAAATGCATAGACTTCAAAGGTAGCATGTGACACTTGACATGGCATATAGAGTGATTTTTCTTTTGTAGAATGTAGTGTAACCGTCATGTGCAAGAAGGGAGATGCTTCAACAAGTGCCTACATATTTTGCTGGATATATACAGCTTTCTAAACATCTTTAATTGGATACGTATAATTTATGTTCAAAATTTGTTGGATGTATATAAGCATTATATTTATGTTAGATGTATACAAATAGTTACTGATTACACTGACCATTCCTGGTTACCATGCCAGTATCATTTTGTTAACAAAACTAAATGTAATACCTGAACACTATAACAAACTATGTTTCATTCGCATCAAACTGACTACCATTTCTTATTACACCGGTATCGTGTTCTTAACAAAACTGTACATGTTAAGAACATTATAATGTGCCAAGTTCTATATGCACCAAACCAACTACTATTTGTTATCACAACTATAAAATTATTCGTCTACCATACAATGACTTGCAACCGAGTAAAGTCTGAGGAAGAGCCATGGCCGACCAATATAGCAACAACCCAGTTTTCAAAGACTCAATGGATGACTTGAATCCACATAAAGATGTGTTCAGCACAATGATGTACAAACTTTGTAGGATGTTGAGGTTCAAACACATGAATATATTCTCTTATGCTCTTTTTGTTCCTCCCATTTTATGATGGCCCCTAGAATGTCAGATGTGGGGTCCACTTTGCTTAAAGAAGAAAAGGAAAAACAGTCAACAAAGGTGGGGTCCCCATTGTGGGTGGATTTGGATCCTGGAGTGGGTCCAAATATGATCCGAGGTCTGGGTCTAAAAGGATAAGTAGACGGGGTTTGAGTTTGGATCCAGTTTGTGGCCCAAATCCAATCCAAACTGAAATTAAGATCATTTTTAAAAGAAAGACATAGAAAACCCTCTTTTTAAACAAAGTTAACCCAGCAAAAGGCCTGAAGGCTTCTAGTGCAAACTACGTTCCTTGATTTTGGCCTGTACTCAACATGCAGAGCAGGTCAGAAGGGTAAAACAAGGTGGGTCCAAGCCCCCCTTTTCGAAATTTTGTGATTTAATTTCCAAAAATACCAAGTTTTCTCAAGGTTGAAAGGTTTTCTCATTTTCGTTTGAAAAATTGCTAGGAATAAAACGATAAATTTATGCTAGTGCCCAATAGATTTGGATATTTCGTGGTTGGAGAACTTGAAAGGAGACTGGAAATGCAGTCCTTGTACATAGATCACTTAAAAAGCATGAAAATAGTGAGTTGCTTGCAATTTGAAAGTGAAGGTTGGGGGGAAATGGTAATTTGGGCTAGATGCTGCACACAACACACAGAAGGCGTTTTGTTCATATGACATACTGACCAGTCCTTGGAAATGGGTCACGCCACGCTCACTGTAACAAC
Source organism: Nymphaea thermarum (assembly GCA_011799765.1). Lineage (NCBI taxonomy): Eukaryota > Viridiplantae > Streptophyta > Magnoliopsida > Nymphaeales > Nymphaeaceae > Nymphaea > Nymphaea thermarum. Next base: position 29,113 of record JAANDH010000412.1, read on the forward strand.
CCGACCCACTCCCGGGCTCGGGCCTCCTGGTTCGTAGCCTTTTTAGGTTTGGAGCCGAAACTGCTAGGGAGCGGGTTGGGATCCGCCGAACCAGGGGGCCCGAGCCCGGGAGTGGTCGGCTGTAACAAACCGACCCACTCCCGGGTTCGGGCCCCCTGGTTCAGCAGACCTCAACCCGCTCCCTAGCAGTTTCGGCTCCAAACCTAAAAAGGCTAGGAACCAAGACAATCTTCTCAGCGATGACTCCTTTTATAAACCCTTGAAGATTCCTCACAATTTTCAATACGGGACTAAACTTATGGGGTGTTACACTCACTGTTTAACTTATTTAGCATTAACTCATGTAAGCATTAACTCGTTCAATTCGTGTAACTGGTTTTGGCAATATTATATAGGGTATTGGTTTGCAAGTTGAACCAGTATAAACCTATGTCACAATGGTATGAGTACGGGGGTACAGGTACCACATTTTTTAAAATCTTGGTACGAGTACGGTGACTATTATATATAATTAATGTAAAAAAATAATTATTATATATAATAAAACCACAAGTTGTAACAAAAATGTCAACAAAAAGAAGCTCATAATGAATAAATTATCAATGTTTCATCTTGTTAATGAAACTTCTTATGTTAAAGTAAAAAAAAAAAGAGTAAAGGATAAGTCATTTTTTTTAGTTATAATGTAGTTTGGATTTGGTTCCGACCCGGATCCAGATCCAAACGTACCGGCATACCGGTACGTGGTACGCCACCAATTGGGCGTACCATTGTGACATAAGTATAAACAAGTCGAGTTATTGATACTCAAACTCGGCTCATTTATCATTTCGAGCGTCTTTGTAAGCTCGAACTTAACTCGTTTGTAAACAAGTTGAGTAGGAGCCGAGCTTTTTCAAGAGAGTTCAAGTCGAGCTCGAATTAGTTCAGGTAATTGTGCAGCCCTACCAAATATTGGACAAAAGACCGCTGAGGACAGCGTGTCTTTCTGTCTTTCAGGTTTCAAGTGAACAGACTTTTTCCTGTGCACCAAACTTAGTTAAATTTTATCTTGTAAAAAACTTTTCTGCCATCAAACATGGTAAAAAGAAAAAGGAAAATTTTTCTTTCTATACATTTTTCCTGAATTTTTTGCCATGCTAATTTTACCCCTCCATTTTTTACCTTACCATCTAAGTCACACTTGTACTTCGGATTGGCCCACGTATCCGTGTTGATACCCCGATACAGCAATTCGAACACCGATATACATTTTGGATCGAGTTTGGGTTAGACCCGATCTAAAACCCAAAAAAAGTGTTTGATGTTATGTTAGGTCGAGCGTCTCCCTTTCAAATTTCACTTGACGATCACCCACCCGACGAGGTCTTTTGTTAGGTTTAAGCAGCACAGCAGAGAGTCGGCAGCGATTGCAGGCGACGGTGACAACTTCCGGTGACCCAACGCGACGTCCGGTCGTGTCCGGCGGCAGCAGGCGATCGACAGGTAAGTGGGTTTTTTTTTTTTCTTTTTGATATTAGAAGTTAGGGTTCGTGTTCTTCATTTGGGAGCTTTTTTCTGTTTTTAGATTTGTGGATTTGGAGAGGTTATCTTTGAAGGAAGCATAGGGTGAACTGTGAAGAGACCCCAGGCCAGTAGACATACCTCCCCATCTTCCCCGACCTTGCAGGAACCAGTAGGAAACTTTTCCTTGTCTTGCACTTTCCCTCGAATCACGAGTGTTTGGAGAACCAGACTGTAGAAGAAAGAAGGGAACAGACTTTAAGAGTGAAGTTTAAGAATGAATTATTAATTTATTAATGTTTTTTTTAATTTATAATTTTTAAGAATATTATATTTGCCGTATCCTTTCGAGAATCGTATCCGCACCCGCAACGCAACAGTGTTACTTAGCTTGACATCAAACGGGACTAATGCGGTTCTTAATCAAAACCACCCTCCCCTCGGAACGCCACCACTCTATATAAAGCTCTCGCCCGACGAAACTGTCGCTCAACTCTCTCTTTGCCCCTGTGCCTCGCTGGACTCTCTCTTCTTACTGTGCTTCACCGCCATAGACCAAGGAGCTGCGCATCTCACCACAGGTCTCTCTCTCTCTCTGGCTTATCACGGTTCATTCACATCCAGCAGAGAGCGACTCTCTCTTCCAATGTTCTTCTTCTTCATCTTTCACATTTCCTCTTCTACTTCATCATTCTTCCCTTTCTTCTTCTTCTATGTTTTTATTTTCTACGAACATAGGTTGCTCTATCTAAGATCATTGATCAACTTGACCACAACTTCTGATGTTTTTCGCCTCTCTTCAACCTTCTATTGTGCACAGTTGCAGGTATGATTCTTCTTCTTTAATTTTAATTGAACACGATGATAGGTCATCATAAATTTGTGTTTTCACCCTAACTGACAAAAGAAGGGTTGTGGGCGAGTCTTTTCAGTCACCTTCTCTGCTACTCTCCTGCTACTTCAGGACACGTGAAGCCCTATGGTAGGATTGATGTATGGAGCTTCATTTTCTTCTGTAAATTATATTGATTCAGTAGGAGGTTTGATTCGATCAAAATAGAAAGTAAGCAAATACCACGCAAGGCAAGAATTAGATATAACCTACTACCAGAATGCACCAGATACTTGATTTGGTCGGGGTGAACTCTCATTTGAGAATTTTTACAAGGTAATAACATAGTTTATTGGTTGTCTTTCTATTAATCTCTGTTAGTTTATTGGTTTTTTCTATTCACCTACGTTTTGATGTTGGCTGTCTCTACAGCATATGACTTATATATGTATATACTAATAGGTGAGCTGTTTGTTCTGGTGGAATCTCTCTAGGCAGCAACAACACATAAAAAACCAGCAACTAAGGTAAGTGTCTGATCCCTATTCTCGGTCATCTTCCTTGGTTTCGCCGGTTAGGATAGGTTTAGACTTGGATTACGGTTTGAAAAACTCGACGGCTCATCCCGGGGAACATGTGGCGTGAGTTATCTTGTCTATCGGCTGGATATTTGGTTTAAGCTCGTTCCCCCCTGTCCGCAGCCGATTCTAATTTGATTAATCCTACTGCCGACGAGCATTGGAGTGCATCAGATCGAAGGAGTCGCATAGCAGCCGCCTAGGATGCGAGATCCACTTCATCTACATCGCGCATCTACATCGCGCGGCTGCTGCCCTCATCTGCCGACGACCAGCAACTTCGCAAATAGCCCAGCCAACAGGTCCGTAAGAGTTTCTAGGTCCGACCACCTCCATCGTTGCCACCCACTTCTTGGCATTCTACAGTTCAAGTTTCAGCCTAACCCGACGTGAAACGAAGGAGATCCACTCGCCGGATGGGCTGCAACTCACGGGCGTCATTGGACCCATTGCACCGGCGTGGTCAACAGGTGAAGGCTCTACCCTTTTCCAACAAGATTAGGGTTTTCTTGCAATCCGGTGAAGTGACTGAATTACCCTTGCTTGATTTTATTATTTCATTTCATTTTGGTGCCCGTTTGGTCATTTGTCTTGCGGATGCCCGCAGGAGTCTACTCCTCAAACCCTAGCCGCCGCCGACGCCGACGCCTCATGACTTGGCCGACAATCTTGGAAGGAGACTGGCGCGCCCTAACCTCGCCATCAACCTTAAAGTGCATGGATCCTCCGCGCGCCAAGAAAGGGAAGTGTCCACGATTGTGGAGGAGTCCATTTTGGGTAAGTGCCACAGCCACCCAAACTCCTCATGCGCGAAGAGAAGGAGGCGCGTCTCCTTAACCCTAACCCTAGGGTGCGACGTGTCCCTCCTTCTTCCTCGGATTCATACCAAATCAGCTGCAACCAAGTGGACCGAGCCCGTTCCACATCTTTCAAGGCGGAACCCGCAAGCATCCCATCTTCCTCACCTACACTCGAGAAGAAGGAACCGCTCTCGCTAGGCCATACTAGCGGCTGCCTCCTCCACATCTTCTTGCAACTAGGTTTATCTTAAAAACCGGTGATTCATCTCTACATATGGACTTCCATTTGTTTTAATGTATTGCTCTAGTTCGAGGAAGCATTGCGCTAAGGCTCGAGACCGTGCTACTCGCTCTCGGCAGCCTTAGGCATCTTCGTTGAGAACCCGCAGCCACAGCATACCGCCAAAGGTCTTCATCCCAGCCATTGTTCCTCTGCCACCAAGCGCGCCAAAGAAGGATGCTGTCACGGCCGCTCCCGGCCACATCGACGAGCTCTCGCTAGCGTCGCCGAAGGACTCGCGCTCACCTGTGCCGCAGCTATCTGTGTTGCCGTCGTCGCCTGCTACCTGAACACCGAAGGAGCTTTCTGTCTCGGCCAAGCCCTCGCCAGCCTGGCTGAAGGTCTTACGCCTTGCCCGTGCTGACGTTCGCCCTTGCTGTCGCTATCGCCTGTGCAACAGCGCCGAAGGAAGAATGCGGCCGAGTAACACTTGGCCAGGCCGCACGAACACCATGGATGCCAGCCGCTGCAGCCGACTAGACCCCTTGGCTGACCGACGATGCTTCTTCTCTTCCAACCGTGGAGATCCTTCCTTCGCCTGTAGCTGTGATATCCGAGGGCAGCTAGCTGCCGGTTTTCACACATATTACCCTTGCTGCCCTAAGGTTGAGCTAGTCTCGACCGAGAAGACACCAAAACACCTTATAGACACGTGGAAATCTTGTAGTTCTTGCATTCTTTTGTTTTAGGTCTCACAACCTATGTCACCGTGGTACGGGTATGGGTGCTGGTACGGGTACGGAAAAATGGATACGGGTACGGCATTTTTAAAAATGGTACGGGTACGGTGTATTTTTTTGTAATAATATTAATTTTTTAATTAAAATTATACTTGCGCGTACCACCGATTTCCCAAAATTGGTATCTCCACCGAGTCGGTTCACAAATCGATGTTTGTAACTCTGGTTTTTAAGGCCAAATTGCGCTTATATGATATCTCTTCATTGATTCACATTGAGAACCTTGCTAATTCAAGCTTAAATGGAGTTTAAATACAAAATTTCATGATATATACGAAATTTCATGAGCAAAGCTTCAACGTTTCTTTCTTATTTGATTAATTCTCAACAAATTAAATCAACCATGTAAATAATATATTAAGACGAAGAGCAACTTTCACCCTCAAAAAGGAAATTTGAACATTTGGTTTTGAGGAAGTGTTTTAGTCCTGTATTGATGTTTTGGAAAGAAAAAAGTTAAAATATAATAAACTCAATGAAATCTTCATTCAATACCTCGACGGGTGTGAAACGGAGGCTGTTTAACCGGGTTTTGGATCTGGTTTTGGGTCCAAAGCAGATTCAAACATACTATTTTACCAGATCTTGGATCTGGTTTCAGATTTTAAAATTTTGAATCTGATTTCGACCGCGTACCGCGGTGACACAGCTCACAACACTTAGCATTTTGTAGTTGGTGCAGCCTTGGGAACAGGTAACCTCACTTGTATATTTTGACCCAAGGGGTTTCCAACTGCTCGTTTCCAACTGCTCTCAGACGTGCAGGTTTAAAACATTCACCACTGTGAGGCAGTACCCGTCCCACTCTTTTTCAATTCAACATTGTCTGCCCCGATTTCTCAAATTGCCAATTGACCCAACTATGGAGCACTCTCTTCCTGCTGGACCTTTTCTTGCAGAGAAGAGGGTCAAAGCTTTTCATACATTTTTGACATTCTTCGGACTAGGAGTGGAGTTGAAAAGACATAGTGTTCTCCCCTGATAATTCTATTGATACAAACAAAGAAGTCAATGTTTGATGTATATGTGATTGTTTGACGGAAAGTCCTATAACACGGGTGGCTGGAGTAGCAAACTCAGATTCAGCAAGAACCTAAGTTGTGGATGACTTTTCATTTTTTCCTTTTTTCCTTTTTTACTAAGATGGATCTGTTTTTTATTAGGTAGCCAGTAACCTTTTTTATTTAATGAATACACCCGATCTGCTGTACCCTGGAGTGTGGCTTCACTCTTCTAATGATGATGAGGTGGCGCTTTGTGTTTAGTTAAACTCTTTTATAAATCCATGCAATGTGAGAATCCTCATTTTAGAGAGAGACTGACATAATGGGATCTATTTCCATCGGTTGTATCCGTTCTTCATCGCTGGTGGGGTGTTGAGGAGAAAGCTGCATATTGTAAGCTCTGAGGTGGATCCGTATATCTCTCAAGATTGACTAGGGCCTTTAGACGTCAAACCGGTACAGTTTTGAGCTCGGAGGTTTATAGACTGACAATGCTTTTGGGGGGCCTTTAGACATCAAACGGGTATAATTATGAGCTTCAGGCTATTGTCCTGCCTCTTTACTTTAGATCTATAGCTATCTCGGTATATTCAGTATGTGCTTGCTGCAATGAGCCTCTCTGCAGTGGTGGAGCCACATATATGCTGGTGTGGGCAGTTGCCCACATGCAAGTGACCCTCCGTAGCAGCAACAAACCTGTGAATCAGTTCCCCTCCATAAAATTTTTCTGGCTCCGCCACTGCCTCTCCGCTATGTTTTTTCCTCCATGCTACTTTGTTCGCAAGCACCTTTGTTGCTGCTACGAGTTAGAAGCTCTTGGCATAAACACGCGTGGACCTTGTCGACTTATAAGATTTAAGAACCATTTGAGATACCTGAATATTCCATTTCATAACCTGCTATTAATTCCGCCCCGACTTCTGGTAAATCAAAGGGCAATCTCACATTTTGCTAGTGAAAAAATGAGTAAAACTATAATAGAAGGGTCCAGTTCTTGAGGTCTTTCATCCTATAGGCATTCCGAAAATCGTCCGCCTCAGCTTCTCTCAAACTTGTTGCCTCGGCTTCTCTCAAACTTGTTCTTGCTGCTCGGGTATAGCAGGCCTAGCCTGAAGTGCATGGATTACGAAAAGGCCAATGAATCCCAAAATCTACATTTCTGTAGAACCATTAAACCATGGTAGGTTCTGTTCTGATCCTCTTCCCCATGAGTATATGATGCTCCCGAAGGAAGCTCTAGCATAATCAATCCTGCTATCCCAATAGGCGGAGTGAATTGCATCTATCCCACCGTAGGGGAATCTTGCCTATCGAATAAATGATTGAAGACTTTCATTTTCATTTTTCGACACGCCTTTTAGCTTGTAGTGGAGTAAGCCATATCACTCTGAGTCGTTAAGAAAGGGGGCATTTCTTATCGATTGGATCAGGTCCTTCGTGCAAGCAAGCAACCTACGCTGGTCGAGAGATTCGCTCTTCATAGCTCAACAAGTCGCTTCTCGTCTTTAGGAATTTTGGGCAAAGGCCCACCAAGGTCGCCTAGTGAATTGTGTATTTTAACTTTATAATGCCATTCAATTCCACTTTTGGTAAGCACTCTTAATGATTTGTCTGATATGACATGACCTTCAGTATCAATAACCATCCAATAAAAATTCAAGTTTGTCCATCAAAACTTGATCATGGTATCATTTTAATGAAAAAGTAGGTTTTATTACTCCTATTCATAATCCCAGCATGGAATGCAACGATGCAGGGATCTATATGTAAATAGATAGTGACCATTCTCGTAAGAACAGAAGAATGTACATAACCCTATTCTGGTCTGGTATGGAATGAACTGCCCATCTAATGATGGTACCATGATGTTTAGTGAAACACCCCATCCCGTTGCCCTTTTCCAGCAGGATAAATCTCAAAATTCTTGGATTCTAGTTAATTAAGTTAGTAAGGAGGATTAAGAACTAAGAAATAGACCAACATCCTGGGAAAATTATAAGCTTAAATAAGAGTGATTGATATCCATTAATGGTAAAGTAGATGTTATTACATATATAAACACAAAGCACTTGCAATGCATAAGGTTTATCAAGACAAACTTCACTTTTATAGTTGTAACAACCTGATCCACTCTTAGGCTCGAACCCCTAGTTAGGCGGATCCTAACCCACCTTCTAGTTGTTTCAACTCCAACAAAAAAAAGTTAGGAACCAAGACAACTAACTATTTAATATCTCGCTTTATAAGTTATTGAAGATCTCTCACAATTTTGAATACATGACTAAATTTTGATAGTGTTACAATCTCTCCTCAAGGCACACGTGTCTTTGCGTGTGGAACCTCAAGTTTGAGTGTTGAACCGTGTTTTGATACCACTATAACAACCTGACCCACATCTAAGCTCAGGGTCCTGGTTCGGCGGATCCCAAGTTACCTCCTAGTTGTTTCAATTCTAATCCAAAAAAAGCTAAAAAAAAGACAACTAACTATTTAACAACCCCCTTTATAAGTCATTGAAGATCTCTCATAATCTTTAATATAGAATTATATTTTTAGAGTTAACAATAATGGTTTAAAGAAGAGTAAAGGTCACATAGTCAATTTTGTATTTAGTCTTTATTACGGCATTCAATTCCACTTTGGTAAACACTCTTAATGATTTGTCTGACATGACATGACCTTCAGCATCACAACCATTCAATGAAATTCAAACCTTTCCATGAAACCTTGATTCCATAAGAGCTTGACCAGTTGTCTTCTTTCAAAAAGCACTTGCAACTTCAAATTGTTTAAGCTTCTTAAGTCAGTTCCACATAAAGGTAGCATCCTCTTTGCAACAATGCCGTCAACTGAATAGAGCGGTCGGCCGTGAAATTCATGACCTCTCTATGATGCTGAAAGCAGAGGAATGACCCATTTCTTCTTCTTTCGTTTATCAAAAGGTTTGTCGAGAGGACCATTTCATGCCCGTGTCAGCCTAACGTGGCATGCCCTAGAGTTAGGGATACCCGCGCACACACCACCACCACCACCCCCACCCCCCCCGCCACCTCCCAAAAAAAAAAAAATCCCTTATTTATTTTTCTTCTCTCCTCGCGTGCGCGCACATACCAGCCAACTACTAAATATTTTAAGATATTTGCTGAAGGAAAACGCGATGCACTTTCATGGTATATTTGCCACGAAAGGTATGATGTAAATTAGGTAGGGAAGATGCCATCTGAACAAAAAAATCCCATGGCTGAACAAGCACGACCGCTGTAAACTGAAACAACTGGAACTGGAACAAACGAAAGTGAGGATGCCTCGTCCATGATTCTTATAAAGCAACATGCACTACATCTCTAGGTAATCCACAGCAACACAATGAAAGAAAAGAAAAGATTATCAAAGTCATGAATCTTGGATCTAATCACACGATCCAAATGAACTAGAATCAGATAGTTATATCAAGGCAACGTAATCACTACAAAAAGCCAACCATTATCGACCGCCAAAAAATGTCGGTGAAACATGGAGATAGTGTGGAGAAATAACATCTATAAGAATCAAACTGACAATTACACGCCGGCCAGCAGCTATGGTATGCCTCTCGAAAATTGAAAATTACATTTCTTTCAAATATTGACAACAGCAGCTATGGTACACGGGGATTTTGGTCTATATATTCAAGTCTATGAGGCCCGCATTTATTGAATACTTTCGCCCCTAGCTATTGATATATTAAGAAAAGGACATTCTGACATGCATGGGTTAACTCAGGTGAACAGTAGACCGTTGAATTCAAAGAGAAGCATTTATTTTACTTGTTTTCTCTGCCAATATAACAATAATAATGGTACTAAAATATTCATTTGGCTGGCATTAATTTTCTCCAATGCGTGAGGTCAAGCTCATACCAACATCTTTGAACAATACGTGAAAACATTATACAAAATAGCAAACACGAGCGATTGTATGTTTCAGGCTTCTTTATTCATGTGGTTGGTTGCACCCATCGAAGTTAAATAAATAACTTTCAATAAATATATCGCGTAATAATTACTGTATATATTTCTCAACCAATGCTTGCGTTTTAGAATCTTTCGTTTCCGTCATCTTCTTTTAAACCACAATGAATAGATCCTTTTAAATCACAATGAATAGATCATCTTAAAGTAATTGTTTTCGATGCAAACCTGCCGGAAGTAGGTTCCCATACTTTATTCAGAAGTTCTAAAGTAATTATTTGACATTTGATATTTTAACAGAACTGCAAGGTAATGTGAAAGAAAGCTTTCCCCGTCTTTGAAGGAATGACTTTTCGCATAGAACATAACAATGATCTTGATGAGAACAAATATGGTTGTACACCGATATGCTATATATATATATATATATATATATATATATATATATATATATATATATATATATATATATATATATACTTTGGCTATCCATCCCTTCCTATAAAAAAAAGAGAGAAAATGTGGCAGATATTTTAGTCATCTAATATTAATTCACATTTTTTTATTGTTTTTCTCTCAACCATTCACCATGATGGATCTCCTGGCCAGGGGCGGAGCCAAGGGAGGGCCTGCATGGGCCCTGGCCCCCACCTCAATTTTTTTTTAAAAAAATTACATGTAAATTTTAGAAAATTTCACTTGTCTTATATAAAAATTTTGTAAAAAGATACTTGGGTTCTTGTCAAAATTTAGAAACTTTAATTCGGTCCGACTCATGAAAAACTTCTAGCTCCACCCCTGCTCATGCTTATGGTTTATGTCCCTAGACAACAAGAGTTACTATTCACTTTCTCTCTCTCTCTACACATACACACACACACACACACACACACACACACACACACATATATATATATATATATATATATATATATATATATATATATATTTGAAGAACTCCATATATTATTCAAATTTTCTTATGTTATTTTAAGATTCAACTAGTGAAGGTACCAAGTTCCAACTATGCCAATTATGTGCATTTAAACTTGGTTCCTTGAATAACCTGCTAAGTTTCCTTTTTTCTTTGTTTCTTTAATTTCCCTATCTTTTGGTCTTAACTGCCGTCCTTGTTTTCCGGGCAGGTATTTGATATCCCCTTAATTAGCTAACCAATCTTTCCACTTATTTCATCTGACGAGCCATTTCCCTGACCGCATCGAGCCATTGAAACTGTTCATATATAATTAAACTTACACGTGATATCTGTATTTCAATAAATATGACGATTGTTCGACCAACCATGCATTTAATAAAAGAAAAACAGTTCAATTCAAAAGCTGTGAATAATGCATAATTATTGACTCTAATTAGCCTTCATATGTCTTTTTTTCTTGCGTCACACTAGAAATGAGGGAATTATGAAAGATCCATATATGAGAAACTGAAGTAATAACTCCTTACGTGTAAAGTTTATTATGAATTATGAGAGGTTAATTGCTTCTCCAAGTTATTATCAGTATTATGCATTCAATTCGGATCAATTACTATCTGCTAATGGTCTTTCGTAGCCCTCCAACAATAATTAACAAACTTCGCAATTCCTTGTGTAGTCTATAATTTCTTTTGGCCTGAAGAATTGATCAACTGATTAAAACGTGAATCTGAAGAATGATGTGGGAGAGGACATTATGAAACAAGAAGCTTCACATAGTGCCTCATTAGGAGCAGCCATAGAATTTTTTTTGTTGTAGGGACTAAATTATAGTTTGAAGATTTTAACTGGGGCCAAATATATTTTTCAAATTTTTATATAGATTAAATTAAAATTTACATATAGAATTTTGATTTTCTAAAAATCTGAAGGGGTGTTCCTGCTTCTGCCCCCGAGCCCAATCGAGTTAGTTAATCAATATCAGGTTTCATCTGCTAATAACAGTGTGTTGGAGTTAATTAATATCAGGAGCCAAAATTAAGTAAAGCAGGTAAAGCACTTCGACGGTGGCGGAGCTAGAATTTCTAGATAAGGGGCACTAATGGTTTAAATTTTGGACTTTAAGGGGCGCTTGTATATAGGTAAATAAAAAGCTTTAAGGTATGAATACGTAATAAGGCAATTTTTTGTGGGCGGATCTGCCTACGCTGTTGCACTTTTGCACCGTTTAAAATTTGCAACAACATGGTCGATTATAAGAATTCAGTTTTATTTTCCATTGATAGCCTATTTTTAAACCTTTTTCAATATCCATTCCACTGATTAGTTTAATGTAATTTATTCTTTCTTGAGCTTTTAGCTGATCAAATAGTTAATGCTAAGGTAGATATATTGTTCACAAATTTAATTTCAAGGGTAGAAGAAAGTTTTGGCAGGAAAAATGTGTCCGTTTAAGAAAAGTACCATCAAGATATGATCGTTTTTCTCTTTTCACAAATTTTTGAGTATCAAAGCTAAATTAATCATGGAGATATGCACTATGAACATTTATTCCACTGTTTTATGATCAATGAATGCAGCGGCCAGAGTGTAGCTGCTAAAAAAAATGGATTATTACCGGTAGCATCTATGTTGTGCCTCTTCATCCGTCTTATTATCTTCCTGCATTTAACAAGTCGTTTCAGCATCTTCATCTACCTTTACAATGGCTCGTAACTGAAGAAAGTCTGTGAAAGCAGCGATGACCAAGCGCTAAGGCACCAATCCAATGAGATACAAGAGAGCAATACCAGTGTGATACAAGAGAATTTCAATGGCAACTGGACACACCTGTCTGCAGCAGATTGTATGCTCTCTCCAAGTGCAAGAAGAATAATATATGATAGATGGCAAAGTGGCAGATTGTATGCTCTCTCCAATAAAATGATCAACAAGCTTATTCTGATGAAGTCGCCGATTTGTCATTGGCACACGCCGTTTTTTCTTCTTTTTTAATATTTTAAGAAATTTTTTTCCAATTATTTTTTGGATATCTTTAAACTATTCTTTACTAATGCCTAATGGCAAGAATATCTAACATCTAGAATTGAACATACCCATGCTTTGCATGTAGCAAAAGCTGTATTAATACCCAGAAATTAAAATCAGCGTCTCCATATTTGGCAGGGTTTTTTCTAAATCTTGTGTTGTTAAAAATCATCACAAAAAATGCATCGTGTCGCTAAAAACTATGTTCAAACACTACCAATACTGCCAATGCACCTTTTGTGATAGTTTTCAACAACACAAAATTGAGAAAACAAAGCTTTATATGTTATTAACAAAACAAAGTATTTTTCATGTTGTTAATAAACACATTTTTTATTTTTAATATATGAACAGTTAATGAAACCTACAAGATTATTTCCATCAAGTCATCTATCAAATCAACAAAAATTGCCGCTTTGTGTTGGGTTATATATTGAGCAGGCCCGGACTCGGTTGTTACCGGGCCGGTCCGATGCCCAGGTCTGCTTTTATTTATCACCGGTTGTCATGTGGCCATTTGTCCAAAGACTCCTAATTCTTAAAGGTAATTAAAGCAAGTCTCGTTTTGGAAAAACTCATTTTGTATTCACCAATTTGTGATATGTACATAAAATCAATAAAATAGTTTAACCCGAACCGAACAAGTTGTTCATTCGAGAGGTTTAAGTAAGCCGATTACTTGGCGATTATTTGGACGATCGAGTCTCGCGCCAAATTCAACCTCCTCGTCTGGTCGTCGAGTACTCGCCAACTAGTCGCCGTCTTGGCATAGGAAAAAAAAAAAATTAATTCAATGTGGAATTCTTATGTCCATCGGTTTCCTATTCAAATATAATTCTATTAAAAGCAATAATATTCATGTGGGCTGCTTCCGATCATGCGATAAGAATTTAGACAATTTGGGATTGAACCCATCAGCGCATTTATTTGGATTAATTTGCCTGCCCACTTACGAATACTAATAATAATATCATGACCTAATAAGGGAAAGATGTGAACCGCAGACTTTATGACATTTATGAGATTTACCTTTTTATAATGATGTAAGAAAGATAAAATAAAATAATGACATAGCTAGGTTGATTCAACAATATGCGCCGCGCGCCTACCGGCTATATATTTACTATTGCGCGTGAGTATTAAATGCCATGGACGACGCTAGTTTTGGCTTCTTTGCAGTTGGTAAGAACCAATAAATGCATTTATGCATCACACCTGAATTAATTTGAACTTAGAGTCGTTCTTGATTTTTCTGGTTCCAAGTTATGCTTTCTTTTTCCAAAAAAATTTCCAGTGTTAGCTATCAAGGAGTTGGTGAGCCACCGGTAGGTTATGCACTTGGACAAGCAACTTTCCTTGGAAGAGGTTGATTGTGAGTTGTGATCATTAAATGATGAAGCGGACCTCTTTTTTTTTTTTTTTTTTGCATTTCTCCAAAAATTGGTAAGTGAATTCTGACGTGCAAGGAGTTTCTAATGATTTCAGAAATAAGGTCAGCTTTTCAAATTTCAAGGGATGTAAAAAATACGGTTAGTTCGGATTTCTTTTATTTAATTGCCTCGCCAAGAGCTGACTTTTTTTTTTTTTTTGGGCAAAATCATCAATGGTCTTTTCCTTTTCAATTAATCTCTTAAGGGCCTGGTAAGCCCATTAAATGAGCACCTAATGTGTGACCCACTCTTAACATAAATTATTTTAGGGATGTGAATATTTCTGATTCAAGTCAGATATGCGACCGAACCATACATTCTGAAAAAATCAGATACGGCAAAAAAATTTAATATCCGTTGAAGAAATTGGATCAAATTCAGTTTAACAAATGACACCCGACGGATTCGGATTCAGACATACATAATCACTTATATCCAATGCCCTTATATTTAGAAGGTCGGCTAGGTTCAGTTTAAAATGCATATTTAGATGTCAACCTAAAAATCAGGCTCAGATCAAATTCATGTTGTGGAATTAGATTTTGGGTTTAGATTTAGATATGACGTTCCTTCATTCATATTCGAATTCAAATGTGCAAATGTCTAAAAAGTAGATACTGTTAAAAGTAAATCCAATTTGAATATGATCCATTGACATCTCTAATTGTCACTCATGAAACCTCTCTCTCTCTCTCTTTATATATATATATATATATATATATATATATAGAGAGAGAGAGAGAGAGAGAGAGAGAGAGAGAGGAGGATAAACAATTTCCCCCTCTTTGCCCTTGCTCTGAACAACTTTCCTTGAAATTCAACATCTCAGGAGACGGGGACAAAGCAGGGCAATGAGAGAGGTGTTCCTTGGTTGCAAGCAGGCAGTGATGGTCCCTTGCAGACAGAAATGTCAACGGAATATGATATTGTTCAAACTTTCAATCAAATAAAATTAACAATTGGCTGTAATCTCACAGTAGCTTGTCCTTCTCTGCTCCGACTTGGCTACCTGACAACGCTACATGAATTTGGAAAATGCATGCCTCAGAGATAAGATTTAAGGAACAATTTAGGTGTAATCATGATTTCATTCCTCAATATTAAATTGAACTTGTAGAAATTTATGGATAACAAATTTATGGACAAGGCCATACATGCAATCTGACGTACATGAGAAAACTAGTCTTGACCTTCGTGACTTGGATGAAATAACCAACTCTCACTACAAACTTTGCAAAATGAAAGATTATAAAAATGAAAGTAGAACGAGCTAAAAGTATAATAGTGGAACATACAATCAATTACTAACGAAGAATAACATGAGTAAAGAAATGGTCCTGAAATAAATAGATTGGTGCAAGTCGACGACATAAACACCCACTATGAAATCAATTCTTCAACAAAGATATAATATTACACTACATGAATATAGCCCATAATCACCTAATATTTTCAAGCATTCATTCCCTTTTACAATCTCAAAATGAGCTAAAGAACAAGCCTTTTAAGTTTCTCATTGCACGTTTTAGTTCGGATGAAGATAGAAATGAATACAAATAAATATAAAGTAAAAGGTAAACATGAGATGAATTTATTAATAATATTAGAAAACTAACTAGAAAATGTTGTTGCCAAATGAAGTTGGTCCTAGCTAATAAGTTAATAAATTAAACACTAATGCAAGCTATATCAACCGACATCTAAAAGATGCCACCTTGGAGCTCCTCTCCTATCATTTTCTTGCTAACGTGATTTGTATTGTTAGTGGTGCAGCTTTGGATAAAATATAATTTTTCAATTAAATTCAAATCCTTATTGACATATAAAATCAATCATGTCAAAAATTAAAAGTAATACTCTAGCAAACCCAGCAGCGGTTGCAATTTTTCATGATTTCACAAGCAATAAGTCCAGGTCAAATTTTAGGGACAACTATTTCAATATCAATGTACATAATCAATATAGGGCAAATTCAAGTTGAATCAAGGTAGAATAAAAGCTGTAATTCTCAAGAAATGCTTCTATTGCAAGAACTTAAATTTCTCCGAAAGTATTTAACAATGTTTCATAGATTTTTAATCTTATACAAAATGTTTACACTTATAAAAACAAACAAAAGAAAATACAAAATCCTAAATCTAAATAATGTGGTAGTCTCTTGAAAATACTAGAGCTCTTTGATCTTCAACAATTTCTTCAATATCCAAATTTTTGGTTTCCTGGTTGTCGATCCACCTCCCTTGAGTTATAAGATGAAATCAAGAAGGTAGCTCCCATGCAAAGAGCATCTACAGGTTGGTAAGCCAAAATGACAACCAACCACTAAAGGTTAAGAGCATCTACAGGTTGGTCTTAAGCTGCCTGAACAAAGAATAGACAGATTCAATATATATTCACTTTTTTTTTTGTCTTGACTCTCTCAAAATATGCAACCTATTTTGCTAGAGGGGACTGTAAGTTCCAAGTCCCTACCTAATGGTCGGTTGCTAGCAACACCTTGTGCTGAAGTGTTTGCACAAAAATGCTATCCTACTGGTTATGTGGATTAATGACATAAAATAAATCTAAAAACAAGTGATAAAACACTGGTTGTAAACTTAACAAAGAAAACTACAAATTGATAAAAACTGTTACACTAAGTAAGAAGAAGTGACAAGTTGTTAGAATGAGTGTTGGCATCTTCCCTTCAACAAATGCCTAACCTAAACTAGCTGCAGACTTGAAGAAAAACACACCTGAAGTTAAACATGTAGTGAAATAAAAACAACTAAAGCTATTTTCTAGGAACTTTAGATAACAACACTACTACCAGCTGCAAATTTCAAAAGTCGTAAATCTAATTATTTACTATACTAACAGAAAGTAGAAAACATAGAGCACAATGTTTAACTAGGATTTATATTAAGTTAACTATTAATTAAAGAAACAACTCATACCAAATAAATACAGAATTCAAACATGTAATCTACTGCTATAACTTCAAAATTAAAAAATGAAAAAATAATCTACTGTAACAAAACAAAATCCACGAACTTTGCATTAATAACTAAACAAAAGAGCAGTAACATACATAAAATATCACAAGTGACTAACTCTAACACTAAATCACCTTATAAATCTGTAAACTGAATAATACAATTATCTAACGTATAAAGTTACTGTAGAAAATATAATAAAACACAAGAAGAAACAAGATAGAACATGCACACACCCTCTAGAACATAAAAGCACGATAAAGGACAGCCCTAGCACTAAAAACAAACATAAAGCATGACCAAAACTAACTTTCATGCTATAACTATGTAAACCAAGCTTATAGCTAATTAATCCAACAAATTACAATAGAAATTAAAGTCATTTGCAAAAAATAACAAAGCAACACACAAACAATATACTAAAAACCCAAAAGTACTGATAGTAAACAATAGTCTACAATCCAAACTAAGTTTATCTAACAATTTAAAACTGATTTTATCTAAAAACTAATTCAAGCATAAGATAACTATTTAAATTGCAGTAAATTTGGTAGGAAATGAGACAAAATGTACACTACGCTTAGAACCTAAGAGAAATGAGCAGCTTTCAATATTAAAGTACTGATCATTACTAATTAGCAACTAAGATTTACCTAAAAATTGAAGCAAATCAAAGATAAATATTAAGTACATGTAAGAGAACTAGAATTTGAAAAACACATTACAGTTAACTACGGTAAATTAGATCTACACTAGACAGCAGTCGTAAAACTGCCGGTTAGTGGTTCTCCATTTACCATACTAAGACTATGAATAAAGCAACCTTTTAGACTAAAAATCAATTGTATTCATGAAGTGAACAACATTTTATACAGCTGCTACAGAAATTCTAGTAAAAACACAATATAAGTCTACTTAGCAAGCAAAACAAAATGTAAACTACACTCTACTTGATGTGAACATTGTGTACAACTAATGGCTACAAAACATAATTAAACAGCTAAATCATAGACACGCCACTATTTAACATCTAGATAACTATTAAAAACCACAAAAGAAACACTTGTCTGCAACCAAATGCAAAATTGTATCACTGCTACACATGGTCAACATCGTCAGCCAGAAAATCTTGACACACTCTATGCTATCTACACGAAACTAATACTGTGAGAAACATGACAAAATATAGCATGACAAGCTGTAAATGAGTAAAAAATTAGTGCAGCAATTATGAATTTACCTAGAACCAGTTTGCATAGATCCTGAAACATGATTTAGCACCTATCTATATAATCTAAATGATTAAACAATAAGATAGCATTAAACCAAGCTAAGTACACCCAAAATATCAAAAAATCAGGTGCTAGGTGTAGTCAACGTGCTGATCCTAGCTAAAATTCATAAAACCCTTAAATTTTAGTAAGCTGCAATTAAAGGTAAATAACAAGAAGGACAGCTGGATCCAACCAGCCAACTTACCAGTCAGCTAGTAATCTGCCGGTGAGTCTCCCATTTGTTTGCTACTGCAAATAAAAACAATATCCTAACTAAGATGCAAGAAATACCTATTAAAACCAAGTATACGGTACAAAATAGGAACAAAACAAACATGTTCAGCAGAACCACAAACAAAAATCTAGATTAAACAGAATCCTAAATGCTACAATATGGTTTCTAATTTTTTCGACTTAAACTCTACCATTTAATTTCCTTAGAATTAGAACTCTATTATATCAAAATTTAGTAGCTATCAGTTGCTCTTGCTATATATGTATATATATATATATATATGTGTGTGTGTGTGTGTGTGTGTGTGTGTGTGTGTGTTTTAGTTTATTGCTTTGGCTATTAGAATTTACAATTTTTTTTTCCTTTTGTCTCATGTTTCATAGTTTTGATTTTTATGTGTACCGCTCAACAACATTACCTCATATAGTTATAGCTAGCGTCTACTTAAAATATCTTATATATATATATATATATATATATATATATATATATATATATATATATATATATATATATATATATATATATATATATATACACTGATTACCATTGAAAAATTTGAAAATATTGAAGATAAGTGGATAAATAAATTTAAAAGGAAATCGAAAAGATTTACCAACACACTATTGGTTTGGATCACCTCCTTTGTGGATAATTCAAATCTAAGTTCAAAAAGAATGGAAAGTACCACTGTACTTTAAATTATGAGCATTGAACGGAAGAAAATGGTCAAAATTTTGTAGACTGTTTTTGAAATGTTTCGGAAGGTGGTTTTGAAGAAGATTGGAGCCTCATGATTTAGGGGTGCTATTGATTTTGAGGGTTTCTTCTACATCTTCTTTGTGAGTTCTTCTTAAGGTGGAAGGAGATGGAAAGTCTTGTTCTCTACTCATTTAAGCAAGAAGAGAGATTGAAAGAGAGAGAAAGTGAGAGTTAAGAGGGACAAAAACTTCAATTTCTTGTTTAGGCGTTTTTCTTATTCTTTTCCCCTTGCTTTGTGAAAACGGGGAGGAGAAGAGGAATTTTGTTGTGGAAAGGCCATCAGTCTTGCTCGTGTGATATTTTTTCACTCATTCTTCTTTATTTGCTTTATTATATCTCTTTTGTGGTGATTTGTTGGCATATTAGAATGTATTTATTGTGTATGCCCACTTTGTACTCATTTTCATGTTATACAGTGGGTTGTTGTCGGGTCAATCACATATTTTTTACTTCTTAGTTTGATAGAATTTTCCATATTAAAAATTTGGTGTATCTCTTCTCTTGGTGATCGCTTTCATTTTTGTGCATCAAAATATATATATGTTGTGAGATCTCTTAGATGGTATTGGTTTCATTTTAAAGGTTAGGTGAAAGAAGTATCTTGTTTTTATTTGTGCATAAAAATAGAATTTATACTCATTTATAAGTTGTTGTGAGTTATTATCTTTGTTTGTGTAACGCCATCATTCATTTTGTGCTTATTTTTCCCAACAATAATCATATTGAAGCTCGGTTCAAGAATGAGCACAAGCTATATGTATAGTTTGAATGATACAAATTATAATATATAAAAGACCTCTTGTTTGTAAAGAATATGCATCTTTTGATGTTTGCTACTCAAAAAATTGAATCTAAGAGTGATGAAGAATGTAATGAGCATGAGGAAGCGTGTAGTCTCATTCTACAATTTGTTGATGAGAATGGTTATAATCATATTCAACATGAGATTCATGCAAAGACATTGTGGTCCAAGCTTAAACATATGTGTGCTTCAAAGACCGATAATAAAAAATTATATTTGCTTAGATTAATGTTGCAACTTAAGTATAAGATAGAAAATTTTATATCTGATCATTTCAATGAGTTTCAAATGTTTTATTAATAAATTATTTGGCATGAGGATTAAGTTTGAGAAGAAATAGTAGGGCTAAGGATGTTTGCCACTCAACTAGAATCATAGAAGTTATTTAGAGGTTGTTTGGCAATCATAACAAACTGTTATCATTCTGTAAACTTGCCTAAAAAATCAAGGCAGATTTGTGGAATAATCTAACATAGTATTCCATAAACCTACCCCAATTCTAACATAATGAGTTCAGATAATGTAGTGCATGTAATAGAGAAAGAAATCTATTGAGTTGTAGTACAAAAAATTGGTCATATGAGTGATAAGGGTATTGATTGTTGGATTAAGAAGAATTTACTTCCTAGAGTAAAAAAAAAAGAAAAAGAAAGGTTCACTCATTGCTTGCTTGGGAAGTAAAGAAGAGTTTCATTTAAAAATTGTTCATCTTCAGAAGTTGTTAGATCTTGTTTAGTACAAATGGTTGTGCACTTTATTTTGTCACTTTTATTGATAATCATTCAAATAAATTATACCTTAAAGGTGAAGGACCAAGTGCTTAATACGTCCAAGAAATTGTGTATTCATGTTACAGACAAATAGGTGAAGTGCAAATGCAGTGATAATGAATGTGAATATTTAGTTCCCTTTGATGACTATTGCAGAATGCATGACGTAAGACATCAAAAGGCTCTTCAATTGAATGTGTACCTAAGATGATGAATAGAACCCTTATTGAGAAAATCAGATATTTGTTGCTTGAAGCAAAATTGCCTAATTCTTTTTGGAGTGAAGCTCTATATACTGTTGCACACATGTTATAAATATCTTTTGATGTATCTTTGAATGGTGATATACTAAATAAAATTTTGTCTGGTAAGAAGGTGTCATAAAATTACTTACATCTTTTTAGATACAAAGTATTTATGCATGTTCCAAAAGATGAAAGATCTAAATTGAAAGTAAGAATACATCAGTGTGTATCATATGGACATGGTGAAAATGAATTTGGGTGCAGATTTTATAACCATATTGAGAAGAAACTTATCATGAGTAGAGATATAGCTTTTTTTTGTTGGGAATTATACTATTGAGATATTGATAAAGCAGTTGATAAAACATCTTAGTGTAAAGATGACAGTTGAGTTTTTCTTCTCTCCCAAGTTCAATTGAAGATGACGCACAAGAGAATGTAGAAGATTCACATGAGATTATTGACCAATTAGACTTGTCTAATGGTGATGAAGTTAGACAATTTGAAATTAGTTATGAAAGAAGCCCATTTACTAGGTATCCTACACATGAGTATATGTTATTGACAGATGGTGAACTTGGGAGTCATGAAGAATATAAAGAAGCTATGCATGATGTGAAGAAAAACAAGTAGATTGACGACATGAAAGATGAAATGCAATGTTTATTTGATAACATACTTTTGAGCTTATGCAATTTCCTAAAGATAAAAAACTTCGAAAAATTGTGGGGCTTTTATAATGAACCATGATGAAAACTCTTCGCATCCATAATATAAAGCTAAGTTGGCAATGAACGACTTTTACTCAAGAGAAAGATATTGTCTTTAAAGAAATATTTTTGAAGTTGTTAAAATATCTTTCATTAAAGTTGTCTTGAGTTTGGTAGCAAGTTTTGATTTAAAAGTGAAGCCAATTAATATAAAGACAAATTGAAGAAATATATATGATACAGAGGATTTGAAAAAAAAAAGTCTATGTCTGTAGGTTGAGAAAAGCTTGTCCTTTTTTAAACGAACTCCTAGACATTGGTATGAAAGGGCATAGTTACAAGAAGACTACTTCAAACCAGTGTGGTTGTGCTTAAGAGTTTTCAAATGATGATTTTGTTACCTTGTTGTAAATTTATATTGAAGACATTCTTATTATCTGTAAAAATACTTCAAAAATTGTTAAGTTGAAAAAAGGGCTGGACAAAACATTTGGCATAAATGTCTTGGGACATGCAAATCATTTTTTAGGTCTGACGATTGTTAGTGGTAAAAAAGTTGTAACTTTTACAAGAAAAGTACATTGAAATGGTACTTAAAGATTTAACATAGATAAGGTAAAAAAAAAATGAGTACACCACTTGGAGCACAATTTAAATTAAGTATGAAGAAAAGTCCTATAGATGAAGAAAAAGAAGATATGCATAATATTCCATATGCTTTAGCTATCGATAGCTTCATGTATGCAAATGTGTGTATGAGGCCAAATATTACTCATGCAGTTGAGGTTGATTTCTCTCAAATTTTGGTATTTGAGATATCTTTGAAGCTCTAGCAGTTTGTGTCTTTGTTTAGTGAGCCTAAACCTACTTTGATAGGTTACACAAATTCAAATATGGTATGTGATGTTGATTATAAAAGGTCCATATTTGGTTATTTGATAACTTCAATAGATAGTGAAGTGTCATTATAATTCAGATGTCAGAAGTATGTAAGACTTTCTATTATAGAGGTAGAGGTTATTGAACTGATAAATGCTAGTAAAGAGTTGTTGTAGATGAAAAAGTTTATGCAAGAACTTGGTTTTACTCAAGAGAAGTGTTTTTTTATTTTGTGACAGTTATAATAAAATTCATCTTGCTAAGAATTCTACTTTTCATGCAAGATCAAAACACATTGATGTGAGGTATAATTGAATATGTAACAAGTGAAGAGTAAAACAACATGATTTTGATAATATTTATATGAATGACAATAGTATCCATATGATGACCAAAGAATTGTCTTATTCAAAACTTGAATGTTGTTCCAACACCAATTTGTCGATAGTTGGTGATGGAGAGATGTGTGGGTTAGATCATCTCCTTTGTGTTGGATCCGTATCTAAGTAAAAAATAATGAGAATTACCTCCATATTTTAAATGATGAGCATTGAAAAGAAGCAAGTAACCAAAATTTTGCGGCTTGTTTTCAAAAAATTTCAAAAGAAAAGCTTAAAAAAAATGGGAGCCCCATGGTTTTTGGGTGTTATTGAATTTGAAGATTCCTTCTTTTTCCTTATGAGTTCCTCTTGAGGTGAAAAGAGGAGAAAGAGGAGTCTTATTCTCTACTCATTTAAAGCAACAAGAGAGATTGAAAGGGAGAGAAGGTGAGAGATTGAGAGAAAGAAAGCTTTTATTTTTGGTTCTTTTCTCCTTGTTTTGCGAAATGGGCATAAAAGAAATCATGATTTTATTGTGGGAAGGTCATTACTTTTGATTAGGTGGTATTCTGCCACTCATTCCCTTTTGTTTATTTTATTGTATCTCTCTTGTAGTGGTTTTGTGGGTTTATTGGGTGCAGACATTGTGTATGTGCCCTTTGTAGCCATACCCATGTCATATTATGTGCAAAATGTAGTAAACATTTTTCAGTGTCGGATCTATATGAAGTTTACATATGCAACACATAGTCAACAATTTATATAATGAGAAAGTTTCACTACAAAAGGGGTTCTTAACAACATGACAAAAAAGCCAATAAAAATAAGCATAAATTCAATAACTGTTTTATTGACGTTTTCTTATGAATGATAGTAAAACTAGTATTGTTGATACTTTTATTGACGTTTCGGCACTACATCTATAAAAATTAACTTTTACTGATGTGAAAGATCGAATGTCACCAAAAATTGATATTGGCATTTTATGTTTGTTCTTTTTATTGATGTGAAAATCGTATCACCATAACACATTTAGTGATGTCCACACAAATTTCACTGAAAACCAAAGAAAGATGATACTTTTATTGATGTTTAGCTTGCATTGTTGGAAGTTTCCATTGGAGTAGACATATAGTGATGAATATAATATCTCACCGCTATACTCTTCTTCACAAATTAAAAAAATTTATCAATGAACTTTCACTGACGCATCTCCATGCTCATAAGTATAGTCAATAATATCATCGACATTCTTGACACGACATTAAAAGTTTTCTTCGTAATCATCCCATACCCGTAAACAATTTTACCACTAGCGGCTTCTTCATATGATGGTAAAAAGGAAAGGACTTTCGGTGACGAGGATAAACTATACATCAGTAATGATTCCTCTTCACCAACGTTCAAATAGAAATGTCAGTAAATATGAAAGTTTACACAACTTTTTTCCACGCATCAAGAAATACCCAATTTTTTTAGTGTTTATCGATCAAGTGCACCTACCTAACCATGTAGCATTTCATTCAATCTTCTGGTTAATTCAAACTATGCAATTTCATAGACAAAACTTGATGAATTTGTGCAAAACTTGTGAATCGCATCATACAACCAAAAGACACCATTATGCAAGTTTTTCTTTGTATAATTTTCTTTAAACGTATCCTCAAGTAATAATATCAATCATATAAAATCTTCAGTGAAAACCATCCTTAAATCAACTTTATGTGAGCCACCGTCTCTCATTTATTGATTTCTTTTCAGCCTACCAAAGCCATAAGAACTGGCTAAAGTTAATCTAACTAGTAACAATGATAAATTGCTCTCAGACTACTTGGGTACACTTTATAAGGTGGAACAGACGACACGACTCAACCTTTTGATATTAAGGTGCACTATGTTCCTTCCAGAGTTATTGAAAATTGACCTTCCAAAAATCAAACAGCGGCAATTGTTACTCATTTAATTTGGTTCACGTACCGAGGTAAAATTATGAAAACACCTCCAAAATAAATTATCTGCATTTTCATTTAATTTTCACTAACCTCTTTATAAACTAGATGGAATTGATGTACATGCCATCTAAATTTATATTAGTGAACTTCTTTTCCTGATACCTAAAATTAGTTAATTAAATAAATTTTTAATTACTTCTGCACAGTTAGGCAATGTTATCCTAGGTGTAGTCAGAAAGTTAGGTATGATATTTCTTTTCCGTAGAATAAATAGTAAATTTTGCCGAAACTGTTGACTTGACATAAATAGATTTATTGTTTTTATATTAACCAAGGCAAAGTTAAACGTTTCTAACAACCAAAAGGTAGGCGCATTTTTATCATCAGTGAATTTTGATGTGTGCTGTGGAAAAGTTCCAAAGAACAAATCTTCCTCTAAAAGATGTTCCTTATCAAAGGCTTCACGTCCTCCCTCCCATATTAAATGGCATTGTTTTCCCGAATAATTAATTAGCTATTGTATTTATTTCGGTCAATTTGCAATTATAGATGACTTGAAAAATTTCTGCCTTTAAAGGTTAATATTTAACACATTAAATGTGGCATATTAAGTTGTTGGGATTTGGCCATATTGGTACCATACTGAATTCATATGCGCATTTAATGATTAATTTGATTAATAAATGGTTGAAAACAAAAGGATAGGGTTACGTAGTGGGTGAGAAATTGTAGCACTGTTGAAGCGCGAGCACATTTACTCTATTGGATTCTTTGTTGGCGAAGAAAAT
Organism: Nymphaea thermarum; assembly: GCA_011799765.1. NCBI lineage: Eukaryota > Viridiplantae > Streptophyta > Magnoliopsida > Nymphaeales > Nymphaeaceae > Nymphaea > Nymphaea thermarum. The sequence continues at coordinate 54,904 of JAANDH010000412.1, forward strand.
ATGATAACAAAGACGTAGTGGTAACCCAAGCTAACGGGTAAGCAATTTGGACCACAGGCTTGATGAGCAGATTTATTGAGCTTGTTCCTCCATTTGGCATGTCAAACGATAGGGACAACAAATTAATATTTTATTGCCTATGATTTGGTTGATATCAAAACAAGTTTTTTATTAAATAATTCAAACGATAGGGACAAGAAATTAATATTTTATTGCCTATGATTTGGTTAATATCAAAACAAGTTTTTTATTAAATAATCTTATTTTTAGAATCTAGAATTATATCTGTTTGGTTGGCCAAAGACCATAAGAAGACACATCTATTAATCTAGTGCAGTTTTGCAGGTGGTGTCTTTAATTATGGTTCGCAAATGAGGAATATATATCTCATTTATTTGGGTGGCATTTCTTGGTACTCAATCATGCAATATTAAATGAATGAAGCGCTTGCAGGCTTTTCTTCGGCGGTGGTTGCAGGATGGTGCTGACTTATTAATTATATTGCAAAATGATGTCGTACAGTACCATTCTTTATATAATCTTCACTTTCCGTTAACGTTAGCAAAACATAAATACGAGAAGTAGATAGGATGATGCTCTTGTTTTTATAAACACTATCCTGAAAAAAATGAGTGTATTGTGGAACGTACTAGTTGAAAAACTCGTACTTTAGGTCGTCCTTATGATCCAGCACACATTTGCATCCCCAGTACAATATCCAGCACACCTATGTGTAGTCTTTTGTTTCTTGATCCACATTTTTTGAGAATACAAGAACTATATGTAGGGTTGCACACGAGTCGAATCAAGCTCGAACTCGACCATTTCCTCGCTCAAAAAACTTGAGCCAAACTCCATAGAACAAACTCAAGCTCGACTTGCTTAACTTGCTCTAACTTGTTTATGTTAACCTGTCTTGTTTCGTTTAACTCGTTCCACTAGTTCAAGTATGATGAACCGATGATTTTACCTAGTTGAGCTAAGATGAGTTTAAATGAGTTGATTTCATATAACTTGAACTAGACTCGTTTAACACTTCGAATATAAATTTAAACTCGAGTTTGACTAATTTATAATTGAGTTGGGCTCGAGTCCCTTTTTTTTCGAGCAAGTTTGAGTGAAGCCTGAGTTGGCTTGGCCTGTTGTGCAGCCCTAAATATATGCATTCTTGGAGGAAGATACAACCGGGAGGAGATATATGCATGAAAGAATTTCTTCCCTTGAATGTTTGATTAAAACTTTTGATACATTTGGTTTTGCAGTTTCTGAGAAATGGGGTGATGAGACCAGTTGACACGGTGTTTGTTCTCCGACATCTTTAAGAAGGTAAGTAACCAATGGTTACACTTGAATGGCGTCCCATTGTTTAATCATGAAATGAAATCTTCGTCTCAAAAGGATTAGAAGCTTGCATTTTGTAGTGCTTCTTCTACCTTGGTTGGACTAAACATTAAACCATGCTAAGAAATAAAGATAGATAAAAAAACAAACATAATGTATGCACATTTCATATGATGCATCAAAGTAGAAAATGAGTTCCCAATAGACTTATATGGAAAAAGAATAAGAATGAAATCCTTCAACGAATTTCGAACATTGTAATTTTTAATAAGAAAATGCAAAGATCTGTGGCAATGAGATCTCCTATCACATTTATGATTGAAAGAAAGTAATCTTATGTTTAGCAAATCATAAACATATGCATGGTGATAAGGCTAGAGAAAGAAATGCATAGGCAATGCACGACAAAAGTAAACATAAGGACATCAAATGTCTGAGTCAAAAACAATGTTAGGAGAAAAGAACAAGAACAAAAAATAAGTATCATCAATACTTATCACAAAATGCACTATTGCACATAAACTTGGAAAGATTGGGTTGTTGCTGCTTTTGCTTTTTAATTTTTTCTATCTCAAGTAATTACATGAATTAGCAGGCATTGATTCACAGAAGTGAATGGGAATTAATCAAATTGAATTGCAACCATGGGCTGAAGGATGAAGAGCCTAATAATCTGGTAGTCTCCACTGAAAAAGTAAAAAGAGATAGAGAGAAGGCTATGTAGGACAAAAAGTAAGAGGACAATAAGTGGACACCAGGGTAGGCCTGAGAGTGAATAAAAGAAAGTCGGTAGTGATCCTCTATGGAGAACTCATACATTCAACAAATTTTTAAAAATTTTTACTGGTGTATGAAAGACCTTCCTCATGAGGAATATGAGTGTTTCTCTTTCAAGGATAGATGCCATAAATACTTTGTTGGGAGTGGAGTCAGAATTTTCTTAAAAACTTGCAAAATGATGGAAAAGCTGCTTGCTTTTTCCCCCAAAAGAAGATTTAATGACCACCATAGTGATAGTATCATAGTCAATGTTGTAAAAAGCATATCATAAGGTGTATCGGTCGGGCTTTAAGATACGCTGTAACGTAACGTATCGTAACCGTATCGTAAATTTTTAAAAAATAATAATAATAAATCAGAAAAAATTATAAAAAATCGAAAAATTCATAAAAAAATCAAAAAAAATTAAAAATAATAAACTCTTCATAGAAAACATGGTTTAGTTACTTAGTCTTTTAGATAATGATAGACTCATTTTTTCCCTAAATGCTATAAACTTAGCGTTCACGGTTCATCATTCATACTTCATAGACATCCAAATTCCTAACAATATCATTCTTTTTCATCTTCATCTTCATGGTTTAAAAAAAACCATTTCCTCTCAATGGGAATCACCGAATCAGCCACCCATGCACAAATCCATGGTTTAATAGATGATTTCACGGTGATAATCGATGATTTCACAATGGAAATCGATGATTTCACAATGGAAATCGATGATTTCCCTCTAAAGCGGTACAATCTATAAATTAGAAATGAAGAAGGGGTGAGTTTTTATAAAAAAAACTAAAAAAATGGAGTTCAAATCCCCTTTTTAGAAATCAGCCCGTATCGTACGATACGGGCCGTATCGTACGATACGGGCCGTATCGCACGATACGGGCCGTATCGCACCGTATCGTACGATACGGGTACGATACACCCCCATTTGCGATACAGGGGGGTGTATCGTATCGTATTTTTCGAACGATACGATACGTATCATACGATACGGCCCTGTATCGTACGATACGTACAACACTGATCATAGTAGTATCCAACGTCCAAAAGGACATCTTTTCAGAAGATAACTTGAAAATATGACAGGAACAACACCATAAACAGAACAGGAACAAGCAATTACCATCCACTTGAACATCTACAAATGCCGGTAGCTCCATAATAGATTAACAGACATGATTCAAATTGAACTCTTACACTAAATGAAAAAAAACGAATCCCCATCACAGGATTGGGATTCCTACAGAATTTGCTTGGCATCTCTAAGACTGAAAATACCACCAAAAGATTCCAAAAATCACTCAGAAATACAGATGAAAAGTGCCTTAGCAAACAAAGTAAAACAGTTGCCACATAATAAGGCTGCCAAGTAAACTTTATACAGTCTCCAGACTCCAAGTCATACAATATCTAACAAAAGGTAGAGACAAAACACATTTAGATCCTCAGTCAAATACCAGGATCATGAACCAGATAATCAGTTTTTCTCTACCAGAAGCATGTAAAACACAATCAAGATCTCCACAAAATTTCCAGAAGCAATGTGCCTGTGTGTGTAACTATATATGCAGTTCAATGCTAGCAGTACCACTAATCACCGAAGCACGCTTCCAGCACTTGATCCGGTTACTGCTTCAAGGAACCTATACATCCATCGGTCAAGCATTCCTGTTCACAGGCAGAAAATTGAGATTGGGATAAAAACACCAGTTAGAAAAAAAAAAAAAGGACAAACACAGTTACAAGGTTATTAATAAAAGCAATACCCAAAACATTGACTAAATAATTTTCAGGCCCAGTTGTTTAACTTTGAAGAGAAAACAAATGTAGAGGGTCTGGTTAATGGGCCAAGCTACAAATGGAGTAAAAAAAAAAAATTAGTGAAGAAAGTATTGATATAATGAGCCTCACAGACAACTGCACACCTGTCATAGCAAATGTACCACCAAGAACTGCACAAAGCCGTGTCATGAAGTGAAGAAAACTGTGCCGCACTTCCGTAATTGTTACAGTGATTGGTGACAGATCATACAAAAAGTAAACAGCTGCAATCGATGCATGTAAAATGATCAAACAATGTAAAACAAGTTCAAGATGATTCAATTGATCAACAAACATTAAGAACCTGGCCATGTTCGAGCGGGTTCAAGCATTGGAGCAAAATATTCTGAAACAGAGAACTGATTTGTCGGGATAACTTCTTTTGAAAGGTAATGGTATTCAGTAGGAACAATCTTCATAAAAGAGAATGAAGCTTTATTAATAAGACAGCAAACAAAATAACCATACACAACCTAGCCTCAATTTCTAACCTAGATAAAATGGATGGCATAAGATTTGCTCATAAAACACATACCTCTTTTATAATGGGCTGTCAAAATAAATTAATTTTGGTACAAGTTATCATTAATTTTACAGTTTTATTTATTATGATAGCTCAAATGTTTTGCAAATGTACATGCAAGTGTGGATAAGATGGTTATGTAGATGTGTTGATAAACAACATTGACAGATTTCAGCCTGCTAACCTGTGACATAGATATCAAACCACAAAAACTTTCTAAATTCACAGAGCAGGACACAATTTGACATTTAATTTACAAAAAACATTGTTTGATACGAGAAAATACATTAGCAACACATCATGTAAGAATCAGTTCCTCAGTTAAGATTTAATTCATATTGCTAAGATATTTAAAAGAAAATAGAAGTGTAAGAAAAATAAGATAATGATTTTTATATTAAGACACACTCCACACACACAAACACTATGCATGGTCAACAGGTTTTATTACAGACCATATGCTTCTCTTACAGACATCTGTCAAAGAAGACAATCTCTTTGTCTCGCCCAAGTTGTAAATTGTAGTCTCAATTTATGATATGAACCTAGGCGTTCACACTGACGTACCCATTTTCCTACTGGCAAAACTATACTATAGGGACTAAAAATAGGTGCGACCTTTCCTTTCTCCCCTTTAGTTCTGAGGCATAATTTCATCCTGAGAGATGCAAGCGCAGCACAAGACCTGAAAAGTTGCTCTCTTGCTTCATAGCATGACATCTGTCATTGTTCCTCCTCAACAAAGATCCTCTTTCTATTTCTTACTTTTCTACCATAATCTAGCTGAAACCCCAAAAGAATGGGTTCAAAACTCATTGATTCGTGATCCATTTGTTTTGCTGTCCACCTCTTTTTCATAGGTCGAGTTTATGTTTGCTAGCCAGACAAGGTAAGGGTCCATTCAAAAGAATCAGTGACCAATTTACAGAAGAAGTCATGCCACAAGGGCCAGGCAAAGCCAGTATTGTGTTGAATTATATATATATATATATATATATATATATATATATATATATATATATATATATATATATATATATATATATATAAAAGAATCAGTGACCAATTTACAGAAGAAGTCATGCCACAAGGGCCAGGCAAAGCCAGTATTTTGTTGAAGTATATATATATACATATATATAATATATGTATATATATAAGAGAAGGAAAGATATTGTTTGAATTATTATTATACCTGGTACCAGTCTTTTTTGGGCTAAAAATAAAGTAAAGAGGGTCAAACTTGTCTGCTTTATTGGCATTTAACCAATCGCTTGAGATGGCTCCTTGTTTCAAATGGAGCAAAGCTGCAACTCTAAGCATAGCTCAAATCATTCCTAGGCAAGAGATTTAAGTCAGACCTTGCAAACTAGGTAGCTTTTTTAGAGCTAAAGTTGACAAATCAGGAGATAAGATAACCATTACCAAGCACACCTAGTAGGATAGAGCAGGCATGAAAGATTGTAAGCCTTTGGCCACTCCAAGCATTCTGGATCACAAACTTGCAGCCCATAAGAGAGAAATATATGATGACCCTACAGAGTATCTGATACGAGCCTACCTCCCTACCAGTATCGAACCTTTGTATGCATGCCATGTACCTGATTCTAAGCATCCTGACATCATGTATTCAATTAAATCAAGTGCCTTAATTCATCCACAATCTACAGACCGGACATATGGAGGTAGTCAAGCATATATTGAGGTCTTTAAGAGGGACACTTGGAGATAGTCCGCTGCAAACATTGTTGGAAAGAGGGAAGCATGAAGTTATTGTTTATGCAACTAGGTGAGAGACCCTGATACCAGTAGTCTGTCTCAAGACATAGTGTATTTATTGGACAAACTTGATGTTGTGGAGCAGTAGAAAGCGGAAGGCTGTGCTCAGATCTAGCATAGAGATGGAATACAAGTGAATAGCTGCTACCACAAATGAAGCCACATGGGTTCAATACTTGCTAACAAAAGTTGGAGAGAGGATCTCTCGATGCCTTCTATCATATGATAGTCAGAGTTCTATAAACAAGTGTTTTAATCCACTTTGTCTTGGTTGTCCAAAATATATTGAGATTGACTAACATTTTGTGAGGAAGAATGTTAAAAAGAAAGAAATAAAGCCTACGTATGTCCAAATTGAAGAACAAATATCTAATATATTTAGTAAAGGCCTAACCAAGGATAAATTTTGGATGTTGAAAGATAAGTCATTCAGAGTTCAAGACCATCTACTACTTGAGGGAGGTGAAAAGAAGAAGACATCTATATTATTCATTACTCTAGATCTAGGTCGGATCCATATGTAGTTCAGTCCCATCAATTACATAGACGAATACTTGCTATTTTGTGCATGCTAGTATAGTGCTATGTTTTGTAAAATACCTCATGTTTAAAACAGACTAGGACACACCAATGTCACCACGGTTCATGGGGGAGACCTGTGTACCCATACCGGAACGCTGGTACACCAAAACGGGTACGCGGGTACAGTTTGGATCTGGTTCCGGGTCCCATAATAATATGTTAAACTGCTTCGCCCGCGACGCTCGACGTTTCTTTCTTCTCCCTCTCGATCTTCTTTGGTCTTCCTGCAGGAGCTTGGGCAGCTGGCGACAGACGTCCGGTGGGAGCTTGGGCAGCGACTAGCGATGGACGGCGACTGGCAACAGATGGCGAGTTGGCGACGGCAGGTAGAGTAATATGTTTTTTATTTTTTTTATATTGTGTTTTTATGGTTGCTGCAACTTTTTTTCCTTTCCTATTTGTCACCAGCGGCTTGCTTTCTCGTTTCTTTCTTCTACCACGGGAGATTCGACATTCGACGGGAGCTTGGGCAGTTGGCGGCAGTGACTGGCAATGGACGATGGCAGCCTTCAACTTCACCTGCAATTTTTTTCCTCTTCCTATCTCTATCTCTCTCGATTGAGTGTTGTTTTGTTTTATCTGTCAACTTGTTCGATGTGTTTAGTGGTTCCTCTATTTTTTTTTCGTTGATTTTGATTAGTAGCACAAGAGGATGAATTTTGTTGAGTTTCAGTTTGTTTCTTGAGTTCTCTCGTGTTATTACGATTGGTCCGAAAGGGTTTCCTTGAAAATGGCGAGGATTTTGGGGCTATGATATGGGGTTTTGGGTGAATTTACGAAGATTAGTCTATGAAGGTGCATTTTAATGTCTTTGGTTGATACTAGAATAATTTGTTAGGTTCGTTGTTTGTTTCGTTTTGATTTTTAAGAGCCAATCCACATGAGTTCCTATGAGATTAGCGGATGTTGTTTCATGTCGTTTTGTCGCAATTAGGAGTCATATCTCTATATATATTTAATGATGTGATGATATCAATGTTTTTTTTTCAATTTTTTAATTTTATTTTTTGGAATTAAAAATAAATAATTATCACCGTACCGCCGTACCCATACCAGCACCCATACTCGTACCTATGTGACATAAGGACACCCCCAAACACTTTGAGGTTGTCATCATATAGCCAAAGAAAGTCCATCTTTGTTGGGTCACCTCTTTAGAAGTCAAAATCTAACATATGGGTCACAAAATCAAGGAAATCAAGGATCTCTTAAAAGGACAATTTGAAATGACAGACTTGGGATATTTAACCTTTTTAGTTTTTTGGAATAGATGTATTCCGACAAAGGATATTTTCTAGTACAAGCTATGTCACATGGGTACGTCCCCCTTGGGGACGTACCCTACCGGTACGCATTGACCGTACCGGGTACGGTCAACGCGTACCAGGTCTGTATCCGTCCAAAAATGGACACGGTCAACATTGACCGGGTCCATTTTTGTCCAATTTTTTTTTTACCGTGTCCATTTTTGTTCAATTTTTTTAACTTTTATTACATTTTAAAATGTTATTTGTTCAATTTTTTTTAACTTTTCCAACCACGAGCTTCTTAGGCCAGCCACCCTCTTCTTCACAAGAGAGGCACCTATGAAACTATTTTGAAGGGATGAATTTTTTCATCCACCTTAGATACAGGACTAAACTAAACGAAGAAGTGCAATTGGATCTGAAGCGACTTCGGATCCGGGCCAACTCGCTCCAGATCCAATTTCATGGTAAAAATATTAAAAAATTAGAAAAATTCAGAAAAATTCTAAAAAATTCAGAAAAATTCAGAAAAATTCAGAAAAAATCTAAAAAAATCAGAAAAATCTAAAAAATCCGAAAAAACTAGTAAAAATTCAGAAAAAATATAAAAAAATCCAAAAAAACTAGTTAAAATCAGAAAAAATCCAAAAAACCTAGTGTGTACGGCCGTACCCCCGTACCCACGTTTTTTGAAAATGGTTCGTACCCGTACCCGTACCAGTACCCGTACCCGCACCCGTACCCGTACCCGTGTGACATAGAGTACAAGCAAAGTTTCCTTCAGATATTATTGCAAGATCTTGTTTAACAGACGATCAGGAAGTTGAAAGTTGAAACTCTAGAAGTTGTTGGATCAAAAATGAAAATTGATGATGGGGTTCCTCTAAAGAAATACTCCTTATAGACAATTGATTGGAGCTCTTATATATTTAAGTATCACCAGGCCAGATATGCCTCATGTTGTGCATGTAGTACGACAGTTTCAACCAATGTCATAAATATTGCATTTTATTCCAAAAAGACAAGACAAATACATTAAATATGACTCGGAAAAAAAAGATTAATAAAATATGTCATTTTGAAAAAACCAGAAAATAAAAACACAGAAAAAATGAGTTTTTTCACGTTTTTTAGCATTTCTTTAACTGCACGTGAGAATTTTTTTCAAGTGTTCAACCAGACCGTTAGTTTCTATTTTCTAAATGTATTCAAGAAGAAAGACAGATGGTTAACCAGAAAATATTAAGTGCAATAAAGAAGAGAGAGCAGAAAGGTGCATGTACTAATGAAGATTAATCAGTAATAGATGTCACAAAAAAGAGAGAGATGGTTAACCAGAAAATAGATGGCGTGAAGATATATAAATTATATATATATATATATATATATATATATATATATAGAGAGAGAGAGAGAGAGCCCAGCTTCTCCTCAATTAACGTAACCCTAATCCCATGGCATTAACTCCTTCATTAACTCAGCCTTTATATCATGTGGCTGAGTAAATTGGGTCTAGCCTGGGGGCCAAAAAAATTCACTACATCATAACCCCACACATGGCTTTTTTTTTTAAATTAACTATTTTTGACCCACATCCTATCATGTTTATGATTTTATCTAATAATTTTGCAATGTCTTCATATTAATTTTTTATTTATTTTACTTTTACCTAATTTTTAAGATTTTTAAAATTTTTTATTTTCAAAAAAAATTCCCGAGATTTTTCCTAGAAATATAATTATGTCGTATTATACTCGAGAAATAATTCGCCATATAATACCCGTAAATGATATATGTGAATGGTTTCAACATAATCCTACATCTGTGCACATTGAATGTTATGCGAACAATAAGATAAGTTAAAGGAACTCTGTCAAGAGGTTTATGTTTATCATCATCTTCTTCATTAAGTTTGACTGCCTACACTAACTGGGGTGGTGATCTAAATAATCGGCAGTCCACCACTAGAGTTTATGTCTTTTTAGGTGATTCTCTGACATCATGGAGGCATAAGAAGCAACAAAAAAACCATTATCCTCAACCTAAGAAAAAACCGAGCTATGGTGATAACAACAATAGAAATTGTATGGTTGAAGCAGTTCATTCAAGAAATGGGAGCTCTTCACCAACAGCTTATACATCTTTGTTGTGATAACAAGAGTGCCATTTACATCACCAGTAATCCTACCTTTCATGAAAGAACCAAACACAAAAGAGATGGATTGTCACTATGTTTGGGAGGGATATCTGAAGAGAACCGTGGACTTACCATAATCAATTCGTAGAATCAACTACCAGACTTCTTTACCAAGGCACTACATGCTCCTAAATAATACACACATTTAACAATTTCTTACTGAACAAACTTTCATTATACAGTAAGTTTGAGAAGAGGTGTTAGAAAAACCATGTGTGTGTGTGTGTAATACATATATATATATATATATATATATATATATATATATATATATATATATATATATATATATATATGAAAGTACATGGAACATCTTTCTCTATTTTATTATGATATTTATTTTTTACTTTTAAAGGGCTGTTGACTGGCCAATGTGGATTTTGACCAGACTGACAAGCTGTTGGACAGTTTCAATGGCTCTATTTTGAGCTGTTGGAACTGTTCTAACAGCTGGTTCTTTCTCCCTCTTTAGTAATCTATATATAGGGGATTTCTCCCCTCTTGTATACTTCTCTTGGTGGATTCTTATTAATTTTTCTCTCAATAATATTCAGTTATATGTGCCTTAATGTACTTTTCAGGCTGTGAGTGATCTCTCTTGAATTTATCTTTTTGTGAGTTGCTTCTTGACGATATTTATCATGTTATTTGAACTTGATTTTTTAGGCGAAAAGACTTCTAATCTTTTACAACCCAATCATAGCTTGGACTTCATATTGAACTGCATAAGGTGCATATTGTCCAGGTGCAGCTCACCACACCAAAGATGGTTTACTGTGCTTTTCACTGCCTTGCAACAGCTCCTCAGTGGCATGGTTACAGCAACCCACTAGGGGGAATCTACATAACATAGGTTGCTCAATGACATATAGATTAACTAAACTTCTAATTGTTTCAGTCTCATCTCTTTTCTGTCTCTTATTTTCAAATCAAACTCGCCCTATGTTCATGGCCCACCTCGTCAATGGAGCCAAGCCACATGTTGATATATTCCATCGTGTCATTATCTTCAAAAAATAGCTCATAAGATCCAGAAATGAGGCCTTCACCTTATTTCTATAGCAGATCCCTCAGTGACTACAAAACGTCATGTTCTACTACATTCTTCTTCTCCTTTTCTCCAATTCAGAGACAAAATCCTAATGTAGAAGCAGTCCCTTGTTAGCCTGTCACTCCTTAATCTGTCTGACTTTGACATGTCAGGAACGAGCATCAAATGATTTTCTCACACCACCTAATCCTCTGTCCCAGAAAACAAAAATGAAGATCATGATATCAATTTCTGCAATTTTACAGAACCATTAGACCCTCAACATTTTCCTCTTAAAATTCTCCCAATGCCCAAAACGTTCCTCAAAAGTCAATGCATGACATGTCAACATGGGCACGGCACCCTTGCAAAGAGTTAGTGCAATGTAGGTGCATGTACGCATCAACTCATCAAGTGCTTTTCAGGTGCAGCTGTTAATAATTGATGATTATTATATTTGTTGCTCCAATTCACATGTATGTACTTTTTTATACTTGTAAATATAAATTTCTTTCACACACACACACACACAATATATATATATATATATATATATATATATATATATATATATATATATATATATATATATGTATATATAAACACCCATACCCATTGCTGCACACAGCCAACTGAGCCAAGTTTTTTTCCTAAAGTTAGAGCATCCACACCCAGACTCATGTGAGATAGGTTGCGCCCAGTTTCATGATTGCTCAGGAGCTATAAACATATGTACATCTTTGCTAAATTGCAACTATATCCTGCATGATGTTGCCCCAAGAGCATTCTTTCAATGTTCGCCAGTTGATAGCTTTTGCTGCATGTGAGAGAGAGAGAGAGAGAGAAAAAAAACACAAACCAGGAAAGAAAAGACTAGCAGGTGAAGCACATAACAACAAAGATGAACACCACTAACCTTAATATAATATCTGAACGTGCCACTTGTATCAACAAGAATGCGTTTAGTACCATCAAGAGGGTTCTGAATCCCAGGATACTTTGGACCGAAAGACAAATCGTGAATTACATGGCTTACATTGACACGACTTGATCCTTCAAATATCTGTAATGGATAGAGTAGAGATAAGTGAACTGCCAAAAGATCATTGTATGCCATTATTGCAAAAGCACTAAAAGCTTGACTCTGAGTTTGGAGAACTTCAGGTAAGGTTGCAAATGGGCTGGATAAGGTTGAGGATCTTGCCATTTTCTATTGTACTGTATTTGAGTATCATACATCCAAAATACAAACCATTTGCAACCATAACTTCAGGGATCGGATAATTCCAAAATTCGTTAACCTAATAATAGAATACATTGTTGTAGAAACTCAAACCACGAAGAGGAAGAAGAGAAGAGAAACACACGATGTACGTGGAAAAACCTCAAACGAGGAAAAAACCACGGGAAGCTCTACCTAGGTGCACAACCGCAACCCTAAGAGAGAGAAAGATTCTATTTCACTTAATCAACAATTACACACTAGTGAAAATATAAAGAGGGAGCTAAGAGAGGCCGCCTAGGGTACCGAGCCCTGCCTCGGTACCCGCGCCCCAAGTAACCGGGTCCAGATATGGACCCGGTTCCCACAACATTATGTATTCTAACACTCCCCCTCAAGCTTGGCATACATGTCAAACATGCCAAGCTTGCTAACATTCTTTTCGAATGAAGAAATACAAAGCCCTTTAGTCAACACATCTGCAACCTGGTCTTCAGACTTCATATATGGCAGAATTAACTCCTTGGAGTCGATGCGTTCACGGATAAAATGGCGATCAATTTCCACATGCTTGGTTCTATCATGCAGGACAGGATTATTAGCGAGATTAATCGCCAACTTATTGTCATAGTACATCTTCATTTTATCTTCCAGTTTAATACCAGTCAGAAGAATCTTCAACCACAACATCTCTGTCACCCCCATAGCAACAGCCCTGTACTCGGCCTCTGCACTGGACCTCGAACACACTTCTTGCCTCTTGCTCCTCCAAACAACCAGGTTGCCACCAAGAAAAATACAGTAGTCAGTAGTGGATCTCCTCGTGTTGGTGCACCCTGCCCAATCTGCATCAGAGTAGCCTTCAATGGTAAGATCATCCTGTCTGGTATAGAGCAAACTTTTTCCTGGGTTGTTCTTCAAATACCCCAACACCCTTTCTGCACTCTTCCAATGGCAATCAGTGGGAGCATGCATAAATTGACTTAGAACATTCACTGCATATGTGATATCTGGACGAGTTAGTGTAAGATAGATAAGCTTACCCACTAGTCTCTGATATCGGCCTTTTCCTTCCTCATTCAGAACATTCCCTGCCTTGNTCTTTCATTTTTCTGTTCTCTTCTACATCATCGCCCGTGACTATCATATCATCCACATAAACTAGAAGAAGACTAACCATACCATTTCTCTGCTTTATGAAAAGGGTATGATCTCCATTCCCTTGCTTGTATCCAGTAGACTTCATAACAATCCTTAACCTTTCAAACCAGGCCCTGGGAGACTGTTTCAGACCATACAGGGCCTTCTTGAGGTGACAACATTTTCCCTCTTGGGCATACCCAGGAGGCATACTCATATAAACCTCTTCTTCCAGATGGTCATTCAAGAAGGCATTTTTCACATCAAGCTGGTCCATCTTCCACTTCCTGTGCACAGCAAGAGCAAGAATAACACGCACAGTCTTCAACTTGGCAACAGGAGCAAAGGTCTCAAGATAGTCGATCTCATACTTCTAGTTAAATCCCTTTGCAACCAAACGAGCTTTATATCGATCAACGGTGCCATCGGGTTTGTACTTCACATTGTAAACCCACTTAGAGCCAACTAAGTGAGTTCCTCTAGGAATATCCACCACTTCCCATGTGTTGTTCTTAGCCAAAGCCCCCATCTCCTCAGTCATAGCCTGTAACCACTTGGGATCCTTCCTAGCCTCATTCACCGACCTGGGAATCACAACTTTAGACAAAGATGTGATAAAACACTTGTAACTTGCACCAAGATTAGCATAAGAGACAAATTGGTGGATAGGGTGAGAAGTACATGACCTGGTGCCTTTGCGCAAAGCAATAGGGAGCTCAAGCTCTTCATTCAGTGAACTTGGATCATCCGGGGAGATAACAGAAGTGGGATTGGTTCTATCAACATCAACAACGTCCTCCACTGTACCTTTCTCTTTTCTGACATATACCTGGCCAAACAAGTGATCACGGGTAGTAGTGGGTTGAGCTTCCATATGACTGCCCTCATCAGTACTGTCCGTAACAGTGCCAACCGCACTAGGACTAACCTTGTAATCCAAAAAGTCCATGAACTGAATCAGTTGATCTGAGGAATACTCTTCCCCTTTGTTCTCAATACACTCCCCCTGAAGAGGATTCGCTGAAAAATAAGCATCGGTGACATCCCTGGAAACATATACTTTGGAAGTAGAAGGGTCCACACACTTGTATCCCTTCTGAGTAGAGGAATAACCCAGAAAAACAGTCTTGATAGACCGAGGGTCAAGTTTCTTTAGAGAATGACTATGATCATGAACAAAACAGACACACCCAAACACCCGAGGGGTAAGAGGCCAGGGATTCTGAGTAGGCCAAAGTAGAGAATATGGGGAATGACCCTCCAACACACGGGTAGGCATACGGTTAATAAGATGAGCACTAGTGAGAAGTGCATCACCCCAATACCGCTTAGGAACCTGACAATGGAACATAATAGCCCGGGTGACATTCAACAAATGGCGATTCTTCCGTTCAGCCACGCCATTTTGGGGAGGTGTGTAACTACAAGACGTCTCATGGACAATACCCTTGCTCTTCAAGAAGTCATCAAGGGATTGAGAAACATATTCTCTAGCATTATCGGTCCTCAAGGCCTGAACAAAGGTCTGAAACTGAGTCTTAACAAAAGCCACAAAATTTTTGACAATAAGAGGGACTTCACTACGTTCTTTCAACAAGTACACGAACGTACAACGAGAACGAAAACCACTACGAGTGGGTACGCCCGAAGGGCCCTAAACGTCAGAGTGAACCAAGGCAAACGGACGAGTGGTTTTATTGAAAGAAATAGGGTACGAAGCCCTAACATGTTTAGCTAACTGACACACTTCACAGGTGAGAGAGTCCAGGGAAACAGAGGTAAAACATCGAGGAAACAACCTCTTAATCAACTGGAACGGGAGATGGCCAAGCCGCTCGTGCCATCGCATGATGGTNAGAACGAGAGAAAGATCAAGTTCTATCTAGAAAGGAACGATAAAGAGAGAGAGGTAATATCTTCACCGGATTCCCAAACAACCCCAAGAGTGAACAGAATGTCGATTGGGGGAAACAATCGTCGATGTCGCTCGACGGAAGCGATGTCTACTCTCTCTTGGGCTGCAATCTCCCACGGGTAGAGGTTGCACCACACGTTTTCCTTACCGTAAGACCAATTTAACCCCGATCTTTTGTAAGGAAAGGGGGATGCGATCGCCGGAGCACCGGCGGACGTTGAGGCAATCCTCAAGTTACGCTCCTCTCCTCCATCACGTCCTCTATCAAGACACGGACCAGCCACCTCTTCTCGCACGATGGGTGCGAAAGAAAAACAAGAAGATGAAATCAACGATCAACCAAGCAAGATATTGCAGATTAGAGGCGGATGCACTTCACCGGATTTGCAAAAGACCCCAAGGAAGTGACGTGAATAGGGGGAGGCAAGCTTAGGAAGCGCCTAAGCACGCATATCTTCCTTCTTCTCTGAGAAGCAAGTCAACGGCACAAGGGACACCGGTGATGGCGACGGCAACAACACAAGGGTGACGACACAAACCCTAGGCGACGGCGCACACGGATCCCGATGCGACGGCACGGAAAACACGAACGGCGCGAATCCCGAGCAGCAACACAAATCCCGAGGCAGCGGCACGCACGGAACCCTAGGCGGCTGTGCGGATCCCTAGGCGGTGGCGTGCCCAGCAACAGAACGGCAGAACGGATGGGCTGCAAACGAAAGACGGACGCCGGAACTTCAACGGCGTTGAGCGACGGCAACTTCCACGACGAACGATCCACGAAAAACGCTCTTCTCCAACTTCGGTGGCTCTGATACCATGTAGAAACTCAAACCACGAAGAGGAAGAAGAGAAGAGAAACACACGATGTACGTGGAAAAACCTCAAACGAGGAAAAAACGACGGGAAGCTCTACCTAGGTGCACAACCGCAACCCTAGGAGAGAGAAAGATTCTATTTCACTTAATCAACAATTACACACTAGTGAAAATATAAAGAGGGAGCTAAGAGAGGCCGCCTAGGGTACCGAGCCCTACCTCGGTACCCGCGCCCCAAGTAACCGGGTCCAGATCTGGACCCGGTTCCCACAACATTATGTATTCTAACAATTGTAAATGGAGTATAGATTCCATTAACAGAATTCAGGTGGATAACATGAACAAAACAAAATAATTTGGGGCAAAAATTTTGTTGGGGAAAGGAAAGGGAATGGTAGCTACACATGCACACAACAAACATATGTGGTGTCAATAAGTAGAACAGAGGAAGTCAGACCCAGAGGATATAACCTGTCGGTGCGTCAAGTCAAAACATATGAAGATTCCTTTGGTATTGAATTAGGAAATGACAATTTAATGTGTCTAGGTCTTAGATTCTGCACCTCTCCTAAAACAAGTCTCTATGCTATGTTTCTAGTTTGGCAGCTTTAACTCACAATCTCAATCCTTTTACAATAATCTCTCTATCAAATGACTACTTAAGAGATTAAATACTCAGAGTACTTTTTTATGCTCATAATGTACTATAAGATAAACGTACCCAGCACCCTCTCTCACTCTCCTTCCCCACCCTCCCCTCCATGTTTAGAGCATAATGAATCACATGTAGGGTAATCACACAATCAGAATCATATTTCACATGCTATCATAAGCTTCCAACATTCACAGAAGTAATTAACATGATACAGGCTTTCTGCTTAATTTAAAACTTAAGGCCATTTTGGCATGTTACGAAACTCAAATCTTCGTCCACCCAAATGGACAGAGGAGAAAGAGAGAGAGAAATGGGTAGGCAAACAAAAGCCATGTGCTTGTTACAGTTTGAAACTACTCCAGGAAAACCGCTGTTAACGTTATTAACAGTACAATTGGTGGGTCATCAGCATTGACAAGGGAATGATGACTATCAGAGGGTCAAAATTAACCCCATATTAAACCATAGGTAGCCACAGATATTGTGATATTAATGAAAAAAAAGGAAAAAGGGTAAAAAAAACACGATATTTTGAAAAATACATACAAATGAATTCACAGTGTTGCTCAAATCACCATTTTTTCATTTATTTATTTTTTTCATTTTTTTCAACTTTTGTTTCATTGTTTTATTTCCTCTTGTTTTAGTATGCAGTCTGATGATTATTACAACATTTTCACTAGATATTTTTTAAACATTTTTAACTAGATATTTATTATGTGTTCTTATTAGTTTCAGATTTTAAAAAATCCCCAAGATTTTCCAAAAAAAAACAACTATGCCAAAAAATACCAAGAAAAAACTTGCCGATGAAGGCCCGACAATGATATTTGTGGTTATAAATATACCGTAAAAACATGTAGAGTTGATTCATAATAAAGTAAACTTTTATAATATACATTCACATTTTGTTTATGAAAGAGTGAGAAAGAGAGAGGGGCAGAGAAGCAGAGACAAAATAAGAACATGCTAACACGTTTATGAATACTAATTAAGTATAAAACATTCTTTAATTTAAGTTGCTTCTATGAAAAAAATTGACTTTTCTAATGTCAAAAATTTGATGTTGCCCTTTAATCTTGTGATTATTAAAGAGACACATCAAACATGAAAAAATTCACTTGATATATATTTCCTGTCAAATCAGTCTTAAAACCGTTATCTATAAGGCTAATTGATGATCTATTTTAAGTAGTTTTATCTTGATTTAAGTGGAATGACTACTTATATATATATATATATAAATAGACATATGCACCACTATGCATATAAGCATGTATATATGCTGCCACCCATTGACCTTTTCGTCTAAATTTCTTTAAATTTTTCAAAAAACGAACTGTGTGGATGGACAGGGAATCTCCGACACAATAGGATTCCAAAAAAAAAATGTCTAACACAGATGAAATTTATAAATGAACAATCTTAACTTTCTTGACTCCTAAAAGCCAATATCGACATTAAAAACACGACCCTTTTGTCAATTAGTGGACATTGTATATCCATCCATGTGATTAGATATTTGACATAAAACTTAAATGCACTAGGCAGGTGAGTTGGAAGATGGAGGGATAACGCGCGTACACACACACACACACATATAATGTAATGCAATGTTGCTCTTGAAGTACCTAAACCTATGTTTTGTCAGCCATACTTGAGGTTGTGTTATTCCAATAGACCTTCACATATACATTTAACATGATTACTTTGACAAAAACGATGTCTTAAATAACAATATTTGAAAACAAAACAAACATGAAGCTTTCAAGTCCTAAAACTTGACACATTGTGGGCCATTGACTTTTTAAGGCATTAAAGTACTCATATTTACGTTAGAATTACATTATCTAAAGATGTTTTCTACTGAATAGATGTGTAGACCATATGCATAAAGATGAATTCACAAAAACATACACATTATTTATGAAAAATAAGTCAGTGTAGGTGCTTCATGTGTGTGTGTGTGTGTGTGTATATATATATATATATATATATATATATATATATATATATATATAACGAGAAAGAGAAAGATACACACACATCCCCACTCAGAGGATTAAGGCTACACTTGATACCACAACTGTTCAGTGAAATTGCATGTGGTGGACTATCATTTCATGTCCATTGGTGTTTGGTGTCAAAACAGATCTGTGTGTAAGAAAAGGATCTCTGTTTTCAACACGTAAGTTTACAATTGCTATTTGTAGAAATACAAACAAGGAGAGGAAGAGGAACAATGATCACGATGTAACGTGGAAAACCCTCAACACGAGGGAGAAAAAACCACGAATGAGGAGGAGTCGGTGCCCACTAGCCGCCAGACTCTCTCTCTCCTTAGATTATCATTAACACATAAGGATTAGGGTTAAATGACTTAAGTAGTGCCCAACACGGGCTACAAGACGGGTCGGGTATGGATCCGGACCAGAAACATATGATCTATCAACACTCCCCCTCAAGTTGGGCATGCATATCAAACATGCCCAACTTGGATACATTCCTCTCAAATGAAGCTGAAGGAAGAGCTTTCGTCAGAACATCAGCAGTTTGGTCTTCAGACTTCATGTAAGGTAAGATCAACTCTTTCGCATCAATTCTTTCCCGAATCAAGTGACGATCAATTTCAACATGCTTTGTTCTGTCGTGAAGAACAGGATTGTTGGCTAAGTTGATTGCAGACTTGTTATCACAATACATCTTCATATCTTCAACCATAGTAATTCTGACACTCCCATAACAACTGCCCTATATTCTGCCTCTGCACTAGATCTAGAGAAAACATCCTGTCTATTGCTTCTCCATACAACAAGGTTTCCTCCCAAGTAGACACAGTACCCTGTAGTAGATCGTCTACTTTCACCACAACCTGCCCAATCCGCATCAGAATAGCCCTCGATTTCCACAGTCTCTTGTTTCAAATACAGAAGTCCCTTGCCAGGATTTTTCTTCAGGTAGCATAGTACTCTGTCCACAGTTTTCAGATGTGCATCGGTTGGTGCATGCATGAATTGGCTCAAAACATTCACCGCAAAAGTGCCCTTTTAGCTTGATAATCTCATGTCATCTACGTAGACCAGCAGGAGAGTAACCCTGCTCTCCTTCTTCTTCACAAACAGAGTGTGATCTCCATTTCCTTGTTTGTATCCATGACGTATCATCACTCTTCTCAGTCGTTCGAACCACGCTCTGGGCGATTGCTTAAGGCCATATAAGGCCTTTTTTAATTTACAACATTTTTCTAGTTCTTCATATCCTGGAGGCATATGCATATATACTTCTTCTTCGAGGTCACTATTGAGAAATGCATTTTTAACATCTAGTTGATACATCTTCCACTCCTTCATCACAGCTAGGGATATAACCACTCTCACTGTCTTCATTTTCGCAACGGGAGCAAAGGTTTCCAAGTAATCAATTCCATATTTTTGGCTAAATCCCTTGGCCACAAGTCGAGCTTTATATCTTTCAACACTCCCATCTGGTTTGTACTTGATGGTATACACCCATTTGGATCCAACTAAGTGAGCGGCTTCTGGAATCTTCACCACTTCCCATGTCATATTTCTTCTCAGGGCATCCATTTCTTCTTTCATTGCATCAGCCCACTTGGAGTCACTTTGAGCTTCAGCAACAGTCCTGGGGATCACAGCCAAAGAAAGAGTAGAAACAAAACACTTGTAATCTTTTCCAAGTCTGGATTAAGATACAAAATTACCAATGGGGTGTTGAGTACATGACCTGACACCCTTTCTCAAGGCAATGGGAAGATCTTCATTATTCTTTTCAACCTCATCATGAGTCTCCAGACTTGTTCATTCAGGGAAGGAGTGACATTGGGATTAGAAGTAGATCTAGCATCACAAGTCATCATCTCTGTCTGAGTACCTCGTCTAGAGTAGAACTGTCCGAACAACCGAGGGCCTTCATTCTCAATGCTAGCGTCACACATTTCCTCCTTCTCAGGCACATCAACAGCAGTAAGCGATTCTGCTTTCCTGTAGTCCAAAAAATCTGTAAACTAAAGTTCCTGTCTCTGAGAATACTCTTCCCTGCCCACAGACTGCTCCCCCTGAAGAGGATTCTCACCAAAGTTAGAGGCATGTTCCAAGAAGGTAACATCCCTCGTAACATAAACTCGACCAGTAATAGGGTTAATGCATTTGTATCCTTTTTGCGTAGGAGAGTATCCAACAAAGACACATTTGATAGACCTAGGATCAAGTTTCTTGACATTTGGACTGTGATCATGGATAAAACATACACAACCAAAAACACGAGGAGGAAGTAGGAATGGTAGACGACTGCCAGGAAGTAACGAGTGGGGAGTCCTACCATTCAAAACATGACTGGGCATGCGGTTAATAAGATAGGCACTAGTAAGAACTACATCACCCCAATAGTGTTTAGGAAGATTTCTCTGAAACAAAAGAGCCCTGGTGACATTAAGAAGTTGACGATTTTTCCTTTCAGCTACCCCATTTTGAGGGGGGGGTGTAACTACAAGATGTCTCATGAACAATCCCCCTTTGTCTAAGAAACTCCTCAACAGACTGACACATGTATTCACGGGCATTATCGGACCGGAAAGTGCTAACATTCGCACCATATTAGGTATGCACAAGAAGAATGAACGTCTCGATGATACGAGGAACCTCACTGCGGTCTTTTAACAGGTACACAAATGTAGCACGAGAGAAATCATCAATAAAAGTGATAAAATATTGAAAACCTTGACGGGTATGAATTCCCGAAGGTCCCCATACATCAGAGTGAATCAGGGAAAAAGCTTCATTAACACAACTAGTAGAAAGAGGGTACGAAGCCCTCACATGTTTGGCAAACTAACAAACATCACAAGAAATGGAAGACAAATCAAAGGAGGAACACAAGTCTGGAAACAAATGTTTCAAAATCCCAAAAGGTAAATGCCCAAAACGTTCATGCCCAGTACATAAAGGACTGAAGACAATCTTCTCTTCTCTTATCTGCCTTGCGGATCGCTGTCCCTGTCACCAAGTCCTGCAAAACACAGCGATCGGCAGAGAAAATAAGTTCACAATTCAATTCTTTAGTAAGTCTACTGACTGACAAGAGATTTAAAGGAAACTGGGGGACATGTAATGCGCCCTGCACATGAAATTTGTCCAACAAGGACAGAGTTCCTTCGCCTGCCACACAGGTAGAGGAACCATCTGCAAGAAAAACACGTTCCCTTCCCGAGGACAACTTATACTCATGAAACAATTTTGGATTACCTGTCATGTGATGAGTAGCACCACTATCGACAATCCATTCCCCCACAGAAGAGTTACCTTTATCGCCAATAACTGCAAGAGCATGATTAGCTTTAGCTTCCTCTGATGTCTCGATCTTGTTGACATCGATCTTGCCCAAGTAAGCCCTTAGTTCACGAAGCTGATCAGCCGAAATAGAGAGTTTTTCCCCACTGGATTTGGGCGCCTCAAGCACAGGTGTCTTCCCACTAGAAGACCTCCCACTATTTCCTTTCTTGTCTGGATGGAGATCCCAACAATAATCGACGGTATGACCCGTCTTCTTGCAGTGTGTGCATCGACGAGGGGGTCTAGCCAAGCCTCCAGGTCCACGGCTCACAAGGGCTGATCTCTCATGAGAGAAACCAAGATCACTCTTGCTTTCATTGGTGACCAGCCTTCTCTGTTCTTCTGCTTCAACAACCGAGTATACATCTTCAATACTGGACACCTCTCCAGAGTTCAGAATCTCGCTCCGAACACCTTCAAACTCATCATTTAAGCCAGCTAAAAAGAGGAACACTCTGTTTTCCCATTCCTGGGCAATGTGAAGTGCCTGATCTTGGGGACAGTATCCCGGAATATCAGAATGATAGTCAAGTTCTTCCCACTTGGCTTTCAACGCCCCATAGTATTCTGCAACAGAAGAGTTCCCTTGGCGGAGGTTATAAACAGCCTTCATTACTTGATAAGTGTGAATGGCCGTCTTCTTCTGGCCATACTTTTGCTCTAGGACCACCCACATGTCCCGTGCAGTCTTCTTCTGAAGGATAAGAGGCTGAATCTCAGCAGAGACAGAGTTGACAATCCACGTTTTTACTTGATTGTCCTCAAGGAACCAAGTGTGCCACACACCACTTGTTCTTGCTGGTTCAGGGTTGCTCCCATCGATATAGGCCATCCGACCACGGCCAGCAATCCCCATAGTCATAGCCGACGACCACGAGAAGTAGTTCTCCTTTGTGAGGCGAAGAGTAATAACCTGCACAGGAACGTTCTCGGGTCTCACAGTTCCAATTTCAGTTTGACTGACCATCGACGAGGAAGAAGAGGCTGCCATAATGACAGACCCACACAACGACGAGAGCAACAAGGGCAGGGAGCAACTGCAGCGTGGAAGACGGCGGCGTCGGCAGAAGGGCGGAGCGTGAGGCGCTTGGCGGCAGCGGGAGCAGAAAACGGCGGCGGGAGCAGAGAGCAACGCAGAGGCCCTTGGCGGCGCAAGAGCAGAGGGCAGCGCTTGGAGGCGCTCGCCGAGCACAGGAGGACGAGCGGCGGAAGGGAGGACGGCGGCAGCCGAAAGGGCGACGGGAGGGCGGACGGCGGCAGACGGCGGACGTCTTGGCGTCGGACGGCGGCGATGAACAGTGACTCCGTCGGACGATAAAAAGTGTGGGGCGCCTCCTCCAACACGTTAATGCCGGAACTTCACGGCTCTGATACCATGTAGAAATACGAACAAGGAGAAGAAGAGGAACAATGATCACGATGTAACGTGGAAAACCCTCAACACGAGGGAGAAAAAACCACGAATGAGGAGGAGTCGGTGCCCACTAGCCGTCAGACTCTCTCTCTCCTTAGATTATCATTAACACATAAGGATTAGGGTTACATGACTTAAGTAGTGCCCAACACGGGCTACAAGACGGGTCGGGTATGGATCCGAACCCGAAACATACGATCTATCAACACTATTTTCATTTTTCCATCCAAACTGAGACGGAACTTCATTTTCTAGAGTTTCAGGCCCTCCCATAGATTGATGTACTGCCACAATTTCTTATCCTATGAAAGCAATACCAATTAACATAATATTGTGCCAAAGGCCCAAAATTAACAGCAGCAACTAGCTACAGCATGTAGCATTAGAGGGAACATTTGAAAAGAGTAACAAAAGAACCCTCAAAAAACAACGAAAGTATGCTAATAGTGGCGGCAAAGAAAGGAAAATAATGATTTACAAACTTGAGTCTTTCACAGAAAACAGTCACAGACCTGCTGTGCGACAAAAAGACTCAACCCATGAACAGAAATGTGAAAGTTCCCAGCCACTCTTTGGACGTCAAGGACTCCATATACCTGTCCAAAACCAGATGTTTCAGTTATTTAATCATGAACTCAAAACAAAATAAAAGATAACCTTCTGCAGAAATGATAACGGGAAAAGGCTATGTCCATAAATACCCGACATCCTTCACCATTTTCCAGTGCCCGTTTCACATCCTTGACCATTTTATCACTGTCCTTGAAAAAAGCATGATCATGCATGTGATGAGAAGAATTTTTGTGCTCCCCACTATCATCTGCAAAAAGAAACATTTTTTTGTGAAATGCAATTATTAGTAATATATGCAGCAACAACAAGAACAAAACAAGAGATGAAATGAAAAATTAGAAGCAAACTCAAACAAGTCATAGACTATCACCCAGGCGCAAGCATGGATATTGATGCTGGTATCATATTTCGGAGAACTGGTAAAAGTTAGGTTTATTTTATTATAATTGAATCTTTGGACGTGCTTTAGAAATTTTCTCAAACTTTTATTGAACATAATTACATAGCATTTTAAAAAAAATTGGCAGTATCCCATTGCTAATCCCTTCCCCCGAGAAGATCAATCTAAAAGGGGATGGAAAAATGAAAGAAACACAGCTCCTTGCTCTCTTTTTTGGTGGGGGTTGGAGACGAAGTAAAAAAAAGATGAGGAAGTGGTACAGGAGAAAGGGGATTCATCCTTCTTTTTGCCCCTATCTGCGACTTTGTGTCAGAGAGATGGTAGAGAGCACCCTATTCCTTTCTCTTAAGAAATAAATATTTTTTCTTAAAAAATAATATTTTAAACAATAAAGCTAATCTTTTCAACAAAAATACTGTATCTGCATCAAGATTGATTCTTGACCTGTTCGGGCCAAAACCCAGCATCCCTGCTGCATAGCTCTAAACTTGGTTTCTTTGTGAAACCAACTTCCATAACTGAGTTAAGGCTGTTATCCAAGTTACAAGCCCGTAAAAGAAAAGGAACCATAGTGAATATGAAGTAAGCAACCAAAAGCATAATCAACAGCTAAACTCAATGACATGATGTTAACCATGTCAGAAACCAGATTGACTGTCGCTACGAAGTATTTTATTTTTTGGTGTATCTAGGAATCCTGTCATGTTGATTCAGGATACTCCTGCAAGTGAAATCACTTTAGTTGCCACACCCGCATTGATGCAACTCTGGTATGCCACTAGGGTGCAGCCATGCAGCCCTCACCCTAAAAAAGAAAACAGCAGAAAAAGGAAGAGGGGGAGGAGAAGGAAGAAGAAGAAGAAGAGGAAGAGGGAAAGAACATGTGCCTGATGGTGCGAGAGGAGAATACAGCCACAAGATTAGGGTTTTATAAACCCATTCTTGTCTAAAAGCTCCTCTTTATTACCATTTCAGAAAAGAAATGCCTTTGTTCTTAATTTCTTACCATCTTATTCTCTTTTTGTTACAATAAGGGTATTATAAAAAAAATTGTCAAGTTTTTACAAATACATGCACACACACACACACCCATACATATATTGTCACAATAGTACCCGCACCTGCACCCATATGACTTAGAAGCTATGTCACATGGGTACGGGTGCCGGTACGGGTGCCGGTACGGGTATGGGTACGGACCATTTTCAAAAACCTTGAGTACGGGGGTACAGCCGTACACACACACACACATATATGTCAAAAAATGCAGAAAAATAACATATTTGCACATATCTATATCAAAAATCACAAACAAAATAACATATTGTCATATTCATAAATACATTCTCATTCTCCTCAGTCTCATAATTAACATTAAAAAAGCATTCAAAATACATCAGCTTTGTTGATTTTCATTCTCCTCCCTCCTCATCATCA
>JAANDH010000412.1:81537-177633 GCA_011799765.1 Nymphaea thermarum
AGCCCTTTCAAATACTCAGCATCTTTATACTCCCCAGATGCATCAACAGATTTCAAGAAGATTGGTCCATCAAGCGAATAAGCAATAAAATTTATCAGTGGCCGCCTTTGTATATCAGTCCACCCGTCAGAAACAATGGATACTCCATATTGTATCCATGAAAATTTCTTCTTCTCTAATAATTTTTCAATGTTTGCCTGCTCTTCTGCAAGAATTATAGTTCTCCACTTCTCTGAACTTGGGGGTATATAACCACTCAAACTGCAATTAGCCAAACCTGTAACAACATCTTTCCAATAGGGACTTCTAGCTACATTAAATGGAAGTGAGCTTGCAAAAAAAAACCTTCCGATCCTTCTATCCATCTCTGCCCTTCCCATATTATTGAATGCTTGTAATAATGTTTTCCTTCTCTTTGAAGCATCTTCATGTGGTTCAATAGCATAAAGAGGAACAGACACACTTGACTTGGATGAAGACTTCTTCGTTTCAGCTGCATCCTGTTCTTTTTTTAATACATCAATCTCCTCTTTGGTAAGTTTTGGGCATGGTCTAATTCCAACGCAGGCGATATGCAACAAATGTGCTTTGACACGTGTATAAGAGCCTGTGTAGTTCATTTCACAAAAGTTGCAATTAAACATTTTATTCCCACCACCACCTGGTTCTTTTCCTAATTTCTTCACATAGCGCCAGAGAGGCTGTTGTGGATTATCCTTCTCTAATGTAGCGGTATTAACACTACTACTGCTGCTTTCTACATTCACACTTCCTGGAGGAGACATCATTCCTTTTCCTTTATCAGCCATTACAACTTACGTATGAAGAGAACCTATTAGCAAAAGAGCTGCAACACATAACCAATAAAAAGAGGGATCATTTGAAATAAATGAATCCTACTCAAAAGACAAAACTAATTAACGATATATCAGTGATATATGGCAGCTGAAAGCTACAGCCACTAGGGAAGACAAAAGACAAAACGACTTAACCATGGCCGGCAACTGAAAGCTACAGCCACTAGGGAAGAGCTGCAGTCACCCAAGTGAAAGCTACAACCACAGATTCACACTTCACAGGCTCACAACTATAATATTGATCAAAGTCTCCCACGGTCCCCACCCATATGCACATAGCATGATAGCAATATAGCATACAAATCAAACGATTCAAACCCAAATAAGAATAAATGAAGAAAATCACCAAACGATTCATACGAATCATACCATACCGACTACCGAGACATGTAAAAAACTAAAACAGTAAAAACAAAGAAACAAAGAAATCCACGGTCTCTCTCTCTCTCTCACACACACATCGCCGGTCGTTGCTGCCGGCGATGGGTATTCTGCCTGTCTTCACCGTCGCCATGGTCACCGGCGGCGATGGCAGGGGTGGAGCCGATGAAAAATAAACCTACAAACAAAAAAAATACCTTTCGTCGCCTCCTACGGTCCTACCGTTTGCTGTCGCCGCTGCTTTCGTCGCTCCACCCTCCGTTCGCCGCCTCTGCCGTCGCCTGTCAACGCTCCGTTCGCCGCTGCCGCAGCTGCCTTCGTCGCCGGGATGGTGAGAGCCAGAGGTAAGCCGGAGACAACGCAAGGGTTTCGAGCGAAACCCTTGCGTTTTTGTTTTTCTTTTTAACGTTAAAAAAGTTTTAAAGTTAAAATGTAATATTCGTTAAAAAAAAAAGGACAAATTTGGACCCGATCAAGATTGACCGTGTCCGAAAAACGTCGGGTACGCCTCCGGTACGTTGACCGTACCCGGTACGGTCAACGCCGTACCGGAGGCGTACCCAATGGCGTACCGGTACCGGTATCGTACCGGTACCGGCAGGGTACGCCTCCCTTGGAGGCGTACCCATGTGACATAGCTTAGAAGGCAAATCACCAGTTTGACATTACATAGCTGAGACTAAACTAAATCAAACTTGATTAATTATCAAAGAAATGTGGATGATCATTAACGAATAACATAAAGTTAACTAAGCAATCAAAATCAGAGAGAACCAAACTAGTGCTTAATGGCAATCATAACCACATATCTTCACAATTTTTAAAATAAATGATATAAAAGGAAAATATGACAATTGAAAAAAATACAAGAAATTAACTATTCAACAATAGTACCTTGATAATGCTAATATGATATTATCATCATATATTATAAAAGATCATTTATTTGATTAGTGAAAGCCTCTTTCTCGTCATTGACAATTTTTTATTACTTAAATTTGATGACGTTTGTCAGGGACTCAGGAAATGCTAATATTGCGAGATTTTGAATCACCAAAATAGAGCCAAGGACCAAAGTGTGTGACTATGGCAGCACTAAGATGCATAGAAAGGTGGAAATTATGATGAGAAAAAATTTCAGTCTTAGCATGAGATGAAATGTTCCACATTTGAGCTCTCTTGAGAACAAGGCTGTGTAATTTTACCATGCTTGTGAGTTTCGTGTTCCTTTTCCACTAGATCAGACAAGTACTCTGTCCCAATAATTTGACCATCTTTATTTAAGCGAAGCTGCAGAGAGAACATCAAGAATGGAACAAATATTAGGGAAAATATAAAGGAGCAAGATAGTGGGAACCTAACATTCAAAATGGCAGGATGAAGCATCAAGATTGTAAATTTGGACATATCAGCATTCAAAACAAGGAATATATCATCTTATGTAAAAGGGTAACTGATTCTATCAAATGAAAAGTAAAACATTATGGATGTTTATTCCAACATCATTATCATTTTTCTTTGTTTTGTAATGTTAAAGGCATTGTCACCTATATAGTTTATGGGTATCATAAGGTGAGGTATTTCTCAGGTATAATATGGCAAAATTGTATTTCTCAAGAAAATCCTGGAAAAATCTCGGCAAAATTAAAAATTAAAAAATAGTAGGTTAAAAGTAAAGAATAACCATAGGTAGGGTCACGAAGTAATAAATTTTGTTGGTTCCCATGCTAGGCCTGCTTTACTCAACCGCATATATAAAGGGCTGAGCTAGTGAGGGAGTAAATGCAAGGGATTAAGGTTTCATTAATTGAGGAGAGGCTAGGCTGTCTCTTTCACTCTCTTCTTTTTTACACCTAATTTTCTAGTTAACCATCACTCCCTTTTCTTTATTACATCTGTTACTAATTAATCTTCATTACTACACACACCTTTGATAGCATATGCTATCAAAACAACTAATCAAAATTAAAAGATAGAAACTAAAAGTCTGGCGCTTTAAAAGAATTCTCACGTGCAGTAAAAAAATCCTATCCAAGTAGGTTGAAGACCTCTAGTATTAGGCCACTTAGCCATTAGATGGAGCTTGGACTCTTCGAACCTATTGAATGTTTGTGATAGAAGCTTTGGGTCGTGTGTTAATCGTTATGACCCTCTCCTCATGCCTGCAACAACAAGACCCATCTAATGACCAAGGGTTGTCGAGCCATTTGTACCAGCACCCTTGCCTGACTTGTTGAGCATGCGCTCTAACCACATGCCATCCTCCAACCTAGGCAGCAGCCAGCCCAATACTCGTGGATAAGCAAACTCCACCCTACCCAACTTACCTAGATCATTTCCACCCTTTCTCCACCAACGACTCTGTCCGTTGATAGTCATCTACACGTAACCTACTTCCTCTTTCGCCTTAGCCTTATAAACTTCAATTGTTCTTGGTGGTGGTCACCACATCCAATACCAAAACTCAACCACCTGCTATCATTCTTGCTAGCCTTTCCACTGCCGCCATAGTGTTTCAACCATTACTCCATCGTGCCCCAAGACATCAGCCTCAACTAACCATTGCCACATAATTAGTCATGTCCTCCCTAGAACCCCCATGCAGCAGCCATCGACAAGTCTCGATTTGGACCATTCTAGGGCCATAACCACTAAATAGCCATTCAGACAAACCTAAGTCCCTACAATAAACTTGAAACAAACCCAAACCAATTCTTGGACAAGAACATTGTTATAAGTGCAAGAGCTGGTTGAGGGAAAAAAGGTTAACCGGCCTACCATGTCTTGGATGCGCTGCAACATCTTGGAAATGCCAAAGATCATCGAGGACCATTGGAGTCGATCTTAGTTGTGGTGGATCGATTGACGAAGCATGCCCACTTTGCGTCGCTTTCCAGAAAGTACACGACGACGCTTGTGGCCGAGACCTATGAGCAGCACGTTAGACAACTTTATGGGCTGCAGCCCACTATAGTGTGCGATCGGGACTCTATCTTCGTCAACACCTTTTGGAGAGAGTACATGAGGCTAGCCAAAGCTTAGATTAACTACAGCACAACACACCACCAGCAGACCAACGGTCAGACTGAAGTGACCAACCAGATGATAGAGACATATTTGTGGGCATACGTCAAGAAACAGCCCAACACTTGGGTGCAACATCTTGCATGGTGTGAGTGGAGCTACAACATCTCACACCATAGGTATGATTCTTCAAGAGGCTGTGTATGGCTTTCCTCCTCCACCTATGGTGCCATTTGAGCTAGGTGTGATGCAAGATCCAGAGCTCGAGCACCAACTTCATACCCGGGATGACCTCATCAAGCTCCTACATGCCAATGTCAAAGCGGCGCAAGATAAGATGAGGCATTTCTACCACAAGGGCCATAAGGATTGGGAGTTTGCCTTGGACGATTGGGTATGGCTGAAGAGACTTCCTCGCAGGCAGCACACTCTTTAGCCAGCAATATTCAAAGCTCCTCCCCCGCTACTACAGCCCCTACGTGGTGATGGAGAGTGTCGGCGAAGCTGTCTACTGGTGAGCCCTACCGCCCTTAGGCAAGGTGCACCGGGTCTTTCACGTCACGTCGCTGAAGCCATACATGGGAGACTGGGAGACCCGCCGTCGGAGATTCCCTTACTGCCCGAGGACGTCCACACCTGTCGCATCCACCGGCAAGATTCTTGGCTTGATGAAGTGTTGGTGGAGTCAGAGAATAGCAAGGATCATTTCACATGGGAGGACCAGCACAAGCTCGTTCTAAGGGGGGAGATCTGTTAAAGTGCAGTCCTGTTGGTCGACCACTACTTGCCACGATCTCTTCCACGGCGCTAGCCAATGCTTGCAAGGAGGCTTCCGAGAGTCTCGACCACTCCCTCGTGAACACCAGTCACGGGCAATGTCACCATGGTACGCTCAACTGACCTGCATACCCGTACCAGTACGCCAAAACGAGTAGTGGTATGTTTGGATCTGGTTTCAGGTCGGAACCAGATCCAAACCATAATAAAATGTAAAAATAACCTGCGATGCTCTTCTACCTCTCGATCTTCTTTCGTCTTTCGGCAGGAGCTTGACTGGAGTCCGGCAAGAGCTTTGGAAGCCACTTGCGACAGACAACGGCTGGCGACGGACGGCGGCTGGCGACGAACGACGGCTGGCGACGGACGACGTCCGGCGATGAATGGCGAGTGGGCGACGACAAGTTTCTCCATTCGGCGGCTTTTTAGGGTTGCTGCAATTGTTAGGGGTTCGACAGCTTGGGCAACTGTTGATGAAAGGCGACGATAGGTTTTTTCATTTGGCTGTAGTTAGGGTTTAAGTTTTAGGGATTTGAGTTTTAGGGGTTTAAGTTTTAGGGGTTTGAGATTTCCATAGGCTCATTGGAGTTTTTCGCTGCAAAATTGGAAAAGCAGGTTTAAATTTGTTTGATTCAATGTGATACTTATTTTATTCTTATTGATTTTGCAACTTAGTCAATTTGTTTCTCCCTTCTTTTATTAGTTTGCTTGCACCAAACTGATTGGGAGTAGCTAGTCTCATCTGGGTTTTCTGGGGGATTCTATTTAATAGTAATCAACTAGCATTCTGACCAAATAGTAAATAGGAATACACTGGCAACTCTGGAAGTTCTTAACGTGAATAATATCTTCCTCTATTATCTTTACTCTTTAGCCTTTAAGGAAAGGCACAAAATCAAGGACAGTTACTATCTGAATGCATTTTCCCTTCTTATGAATTGCCATCATATTGTTTCTAGCTGACTTTTGGTTCATGTTGGTACTAGTCACATAGCAAAAATGGTCTATGCAGTCTCTATTGGTTGTTGGTTCTAAGCAAACACTAGGAACCACAAGGCAAACCTTTTCCAGAAGAGAACAAGTATCTAGATAATGAAAGATCCTTTTACTTAGAGCTTGGTTAAATTGTCAAAAAGAGCTTGGTTTGGGATTTAAATTGTTATACCATTATGGGGTTTTAAATGTATTTGTTATGTCTATAAAATGTATATTTCTGTTTAGTGCATGGTCTAGTGCATTGTTTTAGGGGTTAGATTCATACTTAAATAGCATTAAAATAGAGATTATATGTAGAAACTATGAAAGGAACATTGTCTTAATGATGTGATTTTTCAAATTTTTCAATTTTTTAGTTAAAATATATAATTATTACCGTACCACCGTACCAAGATTAGCGAAAATGTCGTACTCCTACCTGCTTCCCCATACCCATACCCGTACCTATGTGACATAGGTCCAATGTTGTAAGTATCGTA
Source organism: Nymphaea thermarum (assembly GCA_011799765.1). Classification (NCBI taxonomy): domain Eukaryota; kingdom Viridiplantae; phylum Streptophyta; class Magnoliopsida; order Nymphaeales; family Nymphaeaceae; genus Nymphaea; species Nymphaea thermarum. The sequence goes on from JAANDH010000412.1 coordinate 88,052, forward strand.
CGATACGAGGCCGTATCGTATGATACGTATCGTATCATTTAGGTTTTACGCTACGATACAACCCCCTATCGTAAATGGGGGGTGTATCGTTTACGGGCTAATTTTTAAAAAAGAGGCATTAAACAACCAAAAAGTAAAAACCCTTTGACGCCCGACCCTTCTCCTCCCTCCCTCTCGACTTTCAACAGTTCCGGCGGGTGTTTGGGCAGCTACAGACCCGCGACGAACGGCGACCGACAACCGGTGACGGACGGAGAATGGCGACGGACGGCGAATGAAGGGAGATGGGTGTCAAGCCCTCCCTTTGCTCCGTTTCAGAAGATAGCGAGAGGAAGGGAGGACCGTTGGGCCGTCGACAGGAAAGAGAGAAGAAGAAAGTAGGGCTGCCCAGCGGTCCACGCTTCTTTCTTCTCCGCCCCCTTCTTCTGCCTTTACCTCACTTCTGTTGTCGGTTGATGCGCTACTGGTCATCGACATTTCCGTTGTGCTGGGCATCGAGAATAAGCCGGCAGTGTGCAAAGGGTAAAAGCGATAGGTTGCATCGGGCGGCTCCTTGGCGGGAGAAAGCGATCGGTGCCTCACCCACCTTCACATAGAGAAACGAGCATTTGAAAGCCCAAATTTTTCGTTTAGCTCGGCCTCTCGGTTTTGCATATTCAAAGTGGATCTTAGATCCAAATCTAACAGGATCCAATAAAAGTGATGTGCATAATTTAGACATAACTCTCCATTCGGCTTTGAATTCCAATGGTTTGGATTTGAAAGGCTTCCACATTGAAATTTCATTAGATTGAAGAACTTATTATTTTTTATTTTTACTGATTTTTTATGAATTTTTCAAAATTGTTTTCAATTTTCTTGATTTATTATTATGTTTTTAAATACGATACTGTTACGATAGGGCATATCTTAAAGCCCCACCGATACGGCTTACGGTATGCTTTTTACAACATTGCATAGGTCACAGGGGTGCAGACGACAAAGACACCACCATAGGGCCACCAGCAGTCAAGAGAAGCCTTGGCCATGGCTAAGATGCAGCTAGCTTCGGCCCAGTCCTACCTGGAGCAGCGTACATTGCAGCCGAGTCCAATCCTGCCAAGGCCAACTATAGCTTAGCCACACCCGACCATTGTCGACCATGGCCAAACTGGCACTGTCCACACATATCTCAGCGTCGCCCAGCGCAACTATTGCAGAGAGCCCTATGACTTTAGCTGGCCATGGCTCGGCCACATCCTTCTTGGCCCCACTCAGAGCACTAAAGCCAAGAGCTTCACGACCACTGCCAGCCTGGTCCGGCCAACAACATGCACGTAGGAGACAGGGACGACACTACATCCTTTGGCATGAGCAGCATCGAGGTTACCTTGACCATCACCGGCCAATCCTCGATCAGCGTTGGCCATAGCTCGAAAACGACAAGCCAGCCAAACACTGGACATCCGACAGATAGCTGCCAGCAGTCATTTACACCGCTTGGAGCTAGAGAGGGCCCAAGCCCTTCACGGATTCACCAAGGCCTTGCTCACACCAACCTTCTAGCTGAAACGCACCATGGAGCTCGGGCCTAACATGACTTGAAACACACCAGGGAGCTTGGGCCTAACCTGCGTAGGTCCCCTCAGCTCAAAACCACTCAAGTTAAGACTCAATCCATTGCGTAGGTGGCTCAAAGCTCGAAGGAAGGGGTGAGAACTCTATAGCTGAGTGGACGCCACCAAGAAGTCAGCCACTCGAGACCAGCCTCTACCAGCATGGACGCCAATGAGAGGCCACGTCACCGACACAAGACGCGCACCTGCCAACGAGGATGCCACGTCAACCCTACAACCCGCCAGCTCAAAGGAGATCAGATGAACACTTGTGTAGGAGAAATGATTTTAGGAAAGTGTTTGAAAATCGTTGCATTTAGGAAATAAAGTGGCGCCTAGGGGTTTTTGTCATTTTCTTAGTTATTGTGTGCACCCCATAGGGGCATGTTTTTTATTTATTTCCCATTTGAGTTTCCGCCCCAAGGGTTAGGGTTTTGGGCACATCTGTTTAAGCCCTCGAGCCTCATTTGTTTAGATCTTTTGCCAAATTCAATTAAGCTTTGTTTCTATGTCACATAGGTAAGGGTACGAACCATTTTCAAAAAATTTGGGTGCAGGGGTACGGCCGTACACACAAACAGACATATATATATATATATATATATATATATATATATATATATATATATATATATATATATATATATGTCCAAAAATTTCAAAATGAATAACATATTCATAAATCATGATCCAAAACACATTATGGAAGTAATTAACATACAAATATATCAGCTTTCTTGATTCTCCATCGCATCATCAAGATTAGAATGAGTGTTGGTCACGATTTTAAGATATATTGACATCGCTATGGTTATGGCTCACACTATTATCGAAGAGTCAAGTTATAGAGAAGGGATCGATTTTCAAAACATTATATGGAAGATTTTAAATGAAAAGTTGTGAGGAACTATGTACAAGAAAGGTTTAGAGTGAAAAAGCGAACAGGAAAAGAGAGGGGGATTTTTAATTTTCAACTCAAAAACTGGACAACTTTGGACTCGGTCAAAGTTGACCGAGTCCGAAAATGGACAAAAATGATCCTGGGTACTTTGACCGTACCCGGTACTGCGTTGACCGCACCTTTGCCGCACCCAAGGCCATACCCTTACCGTGTGCGTACTCCTCCTTAAGAGGAGTACCCGTGTGACATAGTTTGTTTCTAGTTGGAGATCAACTTTTCCGGCTTCTTCCCTTTCTTCTTCGGTGAGCTCGAGAGAACGAGAGAGAGAGCCGACCGAGCACTGCCTGTGGTTCCGACCGCATCCTCCACTCCTTGTGTTTGTGGTTCCGGCACAAGAAACCCTAATTCCAGTTGTGTTCTCCATCGGATCCGTTCACCATCCACCGCTACCGCCGGTATTGATCCCCCGACACCATCATCCACAAACATACCACCGCCACTGTGATCCACCGCCTGCACGACCGCCCAATCCAACGTCACCCAACCAATCCTTTATCCAGTGAGTTATGTCTCACAAACATGTCTGGAAGAAGGTTGCACTGGTCAACACAATTGGACATGAGTTCTTTAATAGTTTGGTACTTTTTTATTTCAACTGCACTGGTCAACACAATTGGACATGAGTTCTTTAATAGTTTGGTACTTTTTTATTTCAACTACATTTTCTAAATGTAAATAATGAATATAAATGTTCACTTGCTTAGATCTTATTGTTACTACACATACATATATACATATGTGTGTGTGTGTGTGTGTGTGTGTTTATATGGCCATCCCCTCTTCCAAGTATTTTGAAAATGTTTTGTGTAGGTGTCCACACCCATGTGACATAGGGGACAGGATGATCTAAGCCAAGAACCACCCAAGTGATCTAAGGACTAAGGTATTGTATACCTCTACCATGTTTCATTTATAAGTAATAAAAGAATGCAACATTTTTTGAGAGGTGCAAGTCTTGTAAATGGCTCACATATTGATATTTGGAGTTGATTCACAATCTAGACATGCCAAGGCATATTAGCAAGGGCCTAGGCATGCTAGTTCTTTGATCATATACAACCATAGCGACTAGGCTGTCAAGCTAGCCAGAAGAGCCTACGAATAATTCTACAGGAGCACTTGACCACATATACTAGAACAAGTTCAACAGATAAAGCATACCTTCCAAATATTTGTATCAAGGTCTACTTCATGTTTTCCAGACAAATCAATGGCGTCAACACTCAAAACTGCAAAATATTTCAAGATCTAGAAATTACAATTCAAAAAGTACACTGCCATAACGATACATAGTAATGGTAAGTAAAGAGAAAATGTTGAAACAAAAGCAAAATAGAATCAGTCAATGAACCATCACAAGGCAATGAAGGAAATGTCATGTTTATATTGATTGGAAGTGTCTCCCCACGCTTTACATCCACAGACATCTAGGGCAGATAGACACAGAACAGGAAAACAGGTTATACAAAATCAAATATCCAAAGTATATAATATTAATGATGAATTTCCAAAAACACACAAATGTCTAACACCAAACATACTTAATACCTGATGCACTTTTTCAATTGTCAGATAGTACTTCAACTCATGAATAAACAACAGGGCCATGACAGCTAGACCAATCATTGAAACTACAAAGACAAAAATACCATCTCACATCAGTTTATTCGTATGCAGGATTCACAATGAACTGAAACCATCAAGAAGTGAACTGAGACAGAATCAGAGAAATCTTCACTTGCCAAAAGGTTAAGCTATAATGCATGTTACATATTGGCAATAACAACCACTAGGTCAAGCTTCTGATGAAAGTAAAACGTTCCAAATTGCACGCTCTTGGAATCTCAAATATAAAACTACCTAAGTAACATGGGTACGGCTAGGAGGGCCCCGTACCCTACCGGTACGGGTACGGGGTTGGGTACGGCAGGAAATTATAAAAAATCAAAAAAATTCAGAAAAAATCTAAAAAAAAAATCCAAAAAATCAGAAAAAACTAGTAAAAATCAGAAAAATTCAAGAAAAATGTATTTAAAGGAACACCCTAAGCATTTTGTTATTGTTTAAAATTTTTTGATATATATATATATATATATATATCCGTGTGTACGGCCGTACCCCCGTACCCATGTTTTTTGAAAATGGTTCGTACCCGTACCCATACCAGTATCCGCACCCGTACCCGTACCTATGTGACATAGAAAACTACACTAACCAAGATTGAATTCTGATATTTCATTACTAACAAAATCCATGATAGAGAAATTCCAACTCAACATGATAAAGGTTATTTTGTTCTCCAAATTGCATTGAGTAGTAAAACTTGGATGTGCTCATTGATTAATGGACTACTCAAACCAATCTCTGAATAATCCTATTGTGATGAGAAGTATATCCCGCTATCAGATTGTATGGAAGGATTTCTTTTTTATCAAAGAAAAGCATACCGCAGTTGAGCTTAAACCAAGTCGAGAAAGCCTGAGCTCAACAATCTAGGAGCAACCACAATGGTAAGAGACTCACCAATGCTAAGTTATTTTTCTCAGAAAAATCTTGAGAAAATCTCAAAAATTGCTGAGATTCCAAAAATCCTAAACATCCTGAAAAGTAAAAAATCACAAACTCTTGGGGAAAAAACACGAAAAAAACTTGTGATTTTTGTTGTGCTGAGTCTGCTGACATTTTCAAAATATTGTGAAATTCTCCTGTTTGTCTTGTTTTGCCTGTTTTTTTTTCGTAAATTTTATCGTTAGATTTTTGAAAATCTCGTGACATTTGTTACAATGGTTTCACCTATAGTATGGATAGATACATAACAGTTTTCTAAGTTCTATAACCTGGAACATGTTTTTTAGAAATAAAATCATGACTTTTTTAACCCATTAACTTTTGATGCATTATGAGTAGAGTTGTTTTTTTATGCCCTCGATTTCCTTCTTCAAAACTCAAATAGTGTTGATACAAAAAAATTGTTTGTCAAATAAATTGTTTAGAAAATATGACATCCATCAAATATAATTGATCACTTGATTATTTTATACATACATACACACATATATACATACATGTGAAGAAAAAGATTGTCAAAGCCCGAACCAAAGATGTGATTTTATGCCCCCTTCTTTTCAGAAAAAAAAACAAGAATCAACCCTTTTATCACTTATGAAATTGATCTGTGCATCCTTTTTTTCTTGAGATTTTTCTGGAGATAGGTTTCAAGACTCTGCATTCATCCATAAAGTTGGATTTAAAAAAAAAACAGCTAGAATTCAGTTGAATCAACTAGACAGTGTCAGACAAATCAATAAAGTTGGAAAGATGGAATTCATGGACCATGCATATACATATTATAGTTGTCAAAATCCCCGACTAGTCCAACCAGTTCATTGAGTCGGTTATCAACCGACCTATGCTTTAAACCAGTGACTAGTTTGTCAAACTAGTCAATTAGTCAACCAAGTCCTTGGTCAGCCAACTAATCTCTGACCTATAAATATATGTGCATTTGGTATGTAGATGAATATTTTCTATATTTGTATCTAAATTCTAATCTATATTTGTTATTTGTAGTCAATTGACTTGGACGGGTGGACCAACTAGCCCTTGATCTTACATCTTCAAAACTCAAATAGTGTGACCCAAAAAATTTTGTTTGTTAAATAAACTCTTCAGATCACATCCATCAAATTTATTTGGTCACTTGATCATTTATCTCAAGGTTTCAAAACAGGGGACGATTTTGATCATTTGATCAGATGGGTTTCAATGCCATAAAGGATTGTCAGTCATTACTTAATTTTAACGACATATAAAATAAAGGATTCTCATTGATTACCTAATTACAACGACATAAATGTGTTCGGGCAATATTTGTACGCCACAAATTTTACTCATCCCTCATGTTTAAATGTAATATACACAGATATTTTCATGTCAGAAAGCTTTCAAAATCAATGTTTAAACTTGTTCACAACCAACGCAGAGAATGTAAGGGGTAGAGCACGAATAGAGTAACAATTCACTAATTTATTCACAAAAAGAAGAATATTCTGAAGTGTGGGAAATCTACCAACTCCTCCCGATTGTGTTTTCTTTAGTAAATGCTCCTCTGCACGAGGAAATGCATCAAGGTTTCTCAAAGCTTGGAGCTTCATTGCCCGAAATACAAGCTAACCTCAGAATTCACCTCAATATCCTGCCAATAAAAAATGCAATCACAATGACGGGACTGCTCAATGGCTACAATAGCAACAACACCGATGCAAATAGAACAAGATCATGTCTCCAGAATATATTCAGGCCACAGATCTTTTTGTGTTCAAAAACGAGGGCGTCGAACTTGCTGATAAAAGAGACAAATTTTTCGACCCCCAAATCAAGGGCGGAACAGAGAAAGGAGCTGAAGAGAAGAAGGCCAAATAGGAGATAAAAGCCCTAATTCCTTCTGGCAAGACGGGCTGTTAAAGAGAGAGAGACATAGACAGGACAGATTACCTCGCCGGTAACTGAGGCGACGGTGATGCTCGAGAAGCTCGCAGGAGCGAAAGCGAGAGAGTGGAAACGGCAATCTATATATACCAGGGCTTAGTAGAACGGGAAAAAGAAGGGGATGCTATTTCAATTTCGAGTTGAGGGGCTTGACAACGAAATAGGAAAAAAGGATTGTGGCCGGCAAGCTGGTTTATTTGTTCGACCGCCACTCACGAATTGTAGTGTTCGGAGGTCTCGCTGCACAACTCGGGCTCCAGTGGAACTCGCTCGAGTAAACTCGACTCGAGCTTGACTTTTTTTTTTTATACGAATCAACCTTAACTTAAATATAAAGTCGAGTATGTTAATGAGTCTCGAATTCGGTTTGATTAAACTCGACTAGGATCGATTAAATTCGACTCAACTCGACTTTAATCTCATTTTTTATTTAGCGTTTTTAATCTCCCCTCCTTTTTCTTCTCTTAATTTTTTAATTTTTTTATTTTAAGTTTTAAATTTTCCATTTCTTTTTTCTATATTGACCCACAGCCACTTTTCTTTAAATCTCATTATTATACTCCATTTATCAATCAATCAATCGCTTTTTTCCCTCCTTTTTTTCTCTCTCCTCACCACGTTCATTTTTCCTTTTTTTTTTTTTTTTTTTCAACACGGTGCCTTTCTTCCTCCCCACTTTCTTTTTTTTCTCTTTCCCAACACGCCCTTTTCTTCCTCCCCACGTCGTCTGCCAGCCCTCGAATGCAGTGAAAAAAGAAAGCATTACTGATAATAAACAGTCTAAACGAGCCCCTTGAGTCAAGCTCGAGCTCGAAGGCAGCCGCTCGAGTCGAGCTCGAGCTGACTAAATGTGAGTTGAGCCGAGCTTGACCTCGACTCGGCTCGTGTGCAGCCCTAGTCTCGACGCGGCCATGTGTGGGCCGTCGATTTGAAGTGAATCTTTGTCGGGGGTTAGGCCCTGATACGAGCCTACTTAAAGCTCGGTCATCCCGCGCCCGAACCTCTACCGAAAGTGAAGCTGTCTTTTCTTGTGAGGGCATGCCTGCAAGACGCAAGGAGGATTGTAGGGAGGCTAAAGTTCCAGTTGCGGGAGCGGCTGCAAGGGGTGACAAAGAGCCTAGGGAGGCTCATTTATCAGGATCGGCTATGACAGCTACGGGCATAGGCGAGGATATTCTAATGAGGTTATCACTCAAGGAGGAAGTCCAAGACGCGTTGTAAACCTCTGAGAGGTTAAGAGCGCAAGACGGGTGAAAGGCCTAGGCACACCACCCTTAGATGAGGAAGATGGTGGGCTCGGCAAGGAGAGGAGTTCACTTTGAGCAGCCCAGGGCAACCTAGGCAAGATGGGCTCAAGCCCACCTTTCAGATCCAGTTCGAGGAGCTCAGGCCAAACCTGGGCGCGTGAAGGCTTAAGCCCAAATATAGACTTTGACTTTGCTTTTGACTTTTGGTTATAAGACTCGTTATTTACTTGTACCGTTTTTCTTTGTTTGATCTGGTTTGGTGTGCATCTCATCTCGAGACTTTGTTCGAACCGGGTTTAGCTCTTGTATATAAGCATTGTATTCCTGCTGGCATAATCAAAATTGAGTTTTCTCTCTCCCTCTTGTGGAGTTCCTTGGTCCTTAGGGAATGACTTCTTATGAAGCACTACACTATAATACCCACCTTGTAGTGGGATTAATGGTGGATTTCTCTAGAAGATGGTGACCTGACGCCATTGAAGGAGAGATCTAGCAACGTCTTCCCGAACTAGATCGTGGGTGAGACCACATGCATTCCCCTTGAGCATGAAGGGGTTTAGTGGTGGCGGTTCATAGGGAGTTTGAAGAAGATAACAACACTCATGGGAGAGGCTGGGGTTTCCTGCTTCAAGATCGACTACCGGCGGGTGTCTACACCAAAGCTAAGTATCCTCTTCTTACGATACTTGGTTGTAGATGCTTGGTTACATTCCATACTATGAGATCAACGTGAGATCTGCCTAAACATCCAAGAATCCCTTAAGGGGCGTTTGATGCACAGGGAAGAATTTAAAGTGGTAAATTTTTCTGAAAAAAAAAAGAATGAAATTTAACCCTCTTCCGATTTGAGTCATGTTTGATGCACTGGAAGAATTTAACCTGTTAATTTTAACCATGTTTGATGCACATTGAAGAATTTAACCTAGTAAATTTAATAATGTTTGATGCACATGATAGAAAAATTAGGGGAGCAAGGAAAGACAAATGAATGATCAAGACAAAAAATGGAGGAGCCATAAAACACATCATATTAAAAAAAACATAAAGCCATGTAGTTTTATGCCAACCTCTCTCTCCTTTTCAGGGACAGGTCTAAATATACAAGTCAGGCCCCATATCATATTACAAAAAAACATAAAGCCATGTAGACTAAATGCCCTACAGGCCTGTGTGAACAACTCATGCATCTTCGTCGATAGCTACAATCTCAACAATGAAGAAAAATAAAAGCAGACTGTGTGCACTATCTATGACTGCCCCATCCCTGACTGCCTTTGCTCTGTTATCATGCATTATGCACAAGTTGAAGATTGCCGCAGCTGCATCTTTCTTTGCCATTGAGCTTCCCTGATCGAGGAGCTCAACCAGGGGACTAATGGCGCCAGCCTCTCCAATCTTGACCTTATTGGTGTCAAGTGCTGATAATGTGAAAAGGGTAGCAGCAGAATTGCTTCTGGTCTCCATGCTTCTTTTCTTCATAGCTTTTATGAGCAGAGGAATGGCCTCAGGTGCATCTGTAACAATTTTCTTGTTTTCGTCATGGATAGAGAGATTGAGAATTGTGGAAAGTCATTCTCTCAAGCAATTAATCAAGGTGGATTCTTTCTCACTCTGTAATTCCTTCTTGATAAATGTCACCTATCCCATTTCTTCATCATCATAAAAGGGAAAAAAAGAAAGCAGGACTCCCCCATTTCCGATAGTGAAATCAACTTGTAGTTCCTTAAAAAGCTCATGAAACTCCATAGAAAAAAAAGAATTATCCATGTTACACATAAAAATGGAAAACGGAGAAACGCTTAGTTCCTGATTCATATATGAAACTACTAATGCCTTCTATTCTTAACTTCCGAACTAAAAGAACCACCAGAAGTCCTCTCCTTGAGTAAACAAATAGCCAATGGACTCTTGAAAACTAAAGAAACTCTTCAATCATCGTAGTATTTATTTCAACATGATATTTACTACTGCAAAGCCCCAAATCGGAACGCCAAAATCAGCAAGAGCAAGAGAATGCAGATTGATTACTTCCAAAACCCCCAAATCGGAACTCCAAATCGCCCAATTCAAAAGAAGAGGGAGGGTGAATAGGCAATGGCATAGTTAACAAGTGGTGAGAGATATCGAGAGACTCGCGGGGCAGAGATTAACAGAGGGGAAGGAGCGGCAACTATGGCGGTGGCGGATGATGCCCTGTCTCTAAGTCCTTCTTTCCTGCCGGTGAGAAGCCAGAGAAGAAAAAGTTAGGGCAACAGAGAAAGAGAGAAAGGCAAGGCATCAAAGAGCAAGAGAGAAAGGAGAAAAAGAACCGGCAGAGGAGCGGAGCGGCGACGGTGAGTGCGGCAAGGGCGGAGTGGCGAAGGTGGGAGCGGCCTCTGGTGCGACAGTGAGGAGGAGCTGCGGGCGGAGGGAGGAAATGAGGGGGGAAGAGTGTCGAGCGGGGGAGGGTGTCGAGCGCGGGGGGAGAGGGCGTCGAGCGGGTGAAATTCCACCCGCTCCCGTTTTGCGTTAAACGGGGTGATTCACCCCGTTTGATGCAATTTTTGTCGGGCGGATGAATTTTCACCCGCTCGTACCATTTTTTCGAACAAATGGTATTTCAACACGTGAATCAAACGCACCCTTAGGTTTAACCTAACTATGGTATAGATTGAACCTGACTAGCATTTCCACCCAACTCAAGAGCGTTTCATCATATGTTAGGTCTAGCTATATGGTTGTCTAGACTCAACAACAAGTCTTAATTGAGACATTGAGAGAAAATTAGGGTTTTAGGTAGATTTAACACTAAATGTTGGATCTCAATCATGAATGGATCTAGGTTTTAAGAAAACAAGTTTGAAGTAGGCCTATTTAAAAATGTGCGTTTGAAAACTATAATTGTGAAAGCTGTATTTTCACATAATCAACTTAAGTTAAGTATAAATAAATGGGATTTTATTGCATGTGTATAGTTAATGATCCTAACTTGATCAATATAAAACCTAATTTTCTGTATATTTTTTGAAATAGATGAATGGATTATAAAAGCAAACTATATGACTGCACACAAATAAGCATTTTAAAAATTAAAGCAAAGAAAAGCAAATATAAATTTATGAACAACATGATGTTTTGAAATGATATGGGTTTCAAGTTGAAATTAGAGTGCTAAACTTGATAAATCAAGTTTTCATGAAAAGATCTTTTGCCGCAAGATTCATTCAAAACCCTAAGTTCATCTACTAAAGTTCAAATGCAATATTTTGAAATATGATGCCTGAGTAATGCACATTCAACAATGTAGGAATGTAATAAATCAAATAAACATATTTTAGGACCCTAAAATGATAATTCACATGGTTAACCATATTAGTTTATGGTTTTACTAGACATAATATAGAAATGTTTGGTTAAAAATAAAAATTCTGTAAAAAATCTCTATCTAGATGATAAACAGGATTTTAGCTAAGTCCTAGAATAACCATATTTGGTTCTCAGCAGCAGATTTGATTGGTTCTCAAAAGTTGAAAAGTGATGTCCAATCTTCATGAAATTTTGGGTGAAGAATGTCCACATATCAAGTAATAAATTTCAAGTGATAAATATAACACTTGATTGGGACAATTCTCTAGAGCTCAGATTGGGAATACTCTTTTGACACTGAAAAGACTTTAATATGAGCTCTGGTGGTTGACATAGTGTCATTGTTGAGAGTTTTACAAATCACTGACTAAATGAGCTCATTTTAGCTAAAATAGAGGGAAATGAAAAGTTTAGGATGGGAATTTGGCTTTGAAAATTGGGGGTCACTAAAAATAGTCTGGTGACACTGAAAATATTTGAAGGTGAAGCTGGTGAACACAACAAACATTTTGGAGTGAAGAAATTACTAAAAGAACAACAAAATGGGCCACTTGAAGCCAAATGTGAGTAATAAAATGGGTTTTTGAAGCTCTTGGCGATCTACAAATATGAGTATTTTCATAATTGGATTGGTAAAACATAATTTTTAGGAGTTTCACAATTGTTTCATGAAAATTGGACAAAATTTTTGACAAAATGAGGGGTGGTCTAGGGCAAAATGGTAATTTTATTATTGGCGACAAGGTGGGTGATGTGGGCCCAGTTGCCTAACACTTGGATTATAAAATTCATATCTTCATTATTTTTGACAAATCAACCCTAGTAAAATGGGAAAATGATCATTTTGGCAATGAAAAAGTTGGGGTGTCTACAATGCACATTGGCTTTTTATCAAGAACTCCACTGAAATGCATGACTCTCAGATGATCCATTTGGAACTTACGTAATTTTACATAACAGTTACGAATGACACCTTAATTGGCAGATAAATTCCACTACTATATATTGAACAAAAAATACAAACGTTTTGTAAGGTTGTGGTATAGTATCATAAGGGCTTCAGTTTGTTATGGCTGTAGTATATGTATGATATAAAGGTTGTCGGCTTATGCAAATAACACATGTTGTGATACTAGAAATGCACATAGAGATTTTGTATTGCTATTATGGACAGCTCAGTTGTTACGCTCATATAAACCACAACTATAATCATCATTGTATTGCAACCAACAAAAGATTCTGACAATGAAAACATGATCAACAACAAACACACATACATACCCTCTATTTCATCAGTTTCGAGCCAATTTGACTCTTCTATTCCTGCTTTTCATTCTCCTTTCATGTCTTCTCCTCGGGTACCTATGCTTTGAATACCTCTTCATCCTCTTCCTAACATAAAAAGTGTTTAATAAACCATTGATCCATTAGAGTTAATGGTATGTTACAATTAAGACGATGGTTTGATACCTGAAAAGCATCTACAGTTATCATAATTCTACTATGAACAACATCTATAATTGTTACTGTGTTTCAATCAACAAAAATATTCAATAATAATAGAGGAATCAATAAGAAAAACACATATATACTGTTGTCGTCCGTTTCAAGCCTATTTAACTCTTTTTCTTTTCCTTTCCCTTAGGATCCTCCTCTGCCATCTCCTCCTTAAAATGTCTCCCCTTAGATGCCCCCCTCAGATATCACCTCATCCTCTCCTTCCTCAAAACGAACCTTCAATTTCTTTTGTGCAAAGCAGTCCTCTCTTCTCTTTCTTCTCCCCTATTTTACTTCAATTGTTTTCATATTTTTCAATTTCTTTTTCATCTCTTTCAACCTCTTTCTTCTTCGATATTCCTTTTTTCTTCTTCGATCTTATTTGTTTCCTTTTCAAGTTTTCCCTTTTCCTACTCAAGTATCATTTTTGCCTAATCTAGTTTTTTCTTTTTCCATTTGTCAAAATAAGTTCAACACTAGAAGTAGGTGTATTCTTCAATGTTCTCTCCCCAATTCCCACTAAAGTTGCTACAACAATTTTGATATTGAATGATTCCACATCCTCATTTGTGGAATGCTTTGGTAGACATCCTTATAATGTTAATGGACAATGAATCTGATGGTTTAGATATGGTTTGTCTATCAACCAATGTGTTACTCACATGTGGTGAGTCTGATGGTATCTGTGTGACTACTCTATCAACTAATGTGTTACTTGCATGTGGCTCTGATGGTATCAATGTGACTGCTCTATTGACCAGATTGCTACTCACAGGTGGTGTTGTGCTACTCGTAGTTAATGATACATGTTCTTGGTGCATGTCATCCGGGTGCATTTTGTTATGTTTTTTGGTCACTGTTGTCTTCCTGCTATTGGACAAGGGCTCTCCACATGACTTCCTTTTGCTGAAGTTTTGCTCAAACCTATTAAGCTCTCCTACTACTTGAAACCTTGCCGCCAGACATTTTTCTGCACACATTGATGGCTGAAGTCTACTTGTATTACTACTGACTAGGAAAAAGGTGTCAGCTTCCACCTGGGAAGAGAGCTAAGTATCAACTCCTTAGTGATGATATACTGCCCTTCAACTATCTCTTCCTCATCTCAGAGAGGTTGTGTTATCTCATCTCCCAACCTTAAACTGTCCAATACATAAGCAGCCCAATACATAGTTCTCTTTGCTCTTTTTCCTTTTGTCATTGTATTTGCCGCATGCATCTTCACAACTTATGTCTTAGTCCCTTTCATTTTATCAACCTCTTGTCTATTGCCCATCACCTTAACTCACTCAACTTGGTCCCCATTTGCAACGCATTGGAATGCCTTTGTTCCTTTCTTTGCCCTTCTTCTTGCCATTGCAGTAATTAATCTAATTTCTAATTATAACAACAAAACCCTGAAATATGAGCAAAACAAGAAGAATGAATAGGAAAATCATCACCCCCTTAATGTCAAAGGCTACTTCACCAAGTCCTTCTTTGCAGTTTTCATGACTGATTCACTACATGTCAAGCTTCAACTCTTATGTTCTCTTCAAGTGTAACCAGATGCATAGAAGACAACACTCTTCTTCTATAGTACCTTTCTAACTTCTTGCATAGCTTCCAAGTTTCAAAGTATCATGCATTTTCAACAAGGCAGGGGCAGATTTCTGCAATTGAGGTGTGTCAACACCAAGGACATCAGTGTCCAACAATATGTGCAATAGGGGGACTGGTTTGACGTCATACTAGCTTGACGAAATGAGGCGTGTCACATGCAAACAAATGGTCGATGCTTCAAACATTAAATCTGCAGTGAGTTTACATTTCTATAGCTCATATTTCAGCCATTGAAGTCCTCCTACAATGAAGATGAAGGCAAACATAACTTGTAAAATGACACAAAAATCAATGAGAATTTCTCACAAAACTTAAGGAATTGGGCTAGGAAAATTTTTCAATGAGGAAAGGTGCCTTAAATGACATCCGATGCATATATTTATAGAGGAGAAAGCCCTTTTCGAATTTTAAATAATTCAAAGGACTCCACCCCATTATTCCAGATCAAATTCTGAAAGGGTTTTTAAAACATGAGAGGTGCAGGAGGGGCATTCTTTTTTTGGGTGTAAAATGATAGTTTTTGTTCCTAGGACCCCATTTTCATTGTTTGTTCTCTAGTTTGCTTATTTTAACTCCACTTTGGTTGAAATTCAAACCAAAACTTTGTAAGACTGATTCTAGTAGAAACTTGGGTGTTCAAACAATAAGGGGGGTGTTTGTTTGCCTAGTGAAACACTGTAGAGGAGGGGAAATGGTACAAATTTCTCCTCCTCTACCAACCACCAAAAACTTTACCTAGGGAAAAAGAAGGGTTTTGATTGAAACTTACCACAGTAAATAGTCGGACCCCAGGGGATCCGACTATATTATGTGGTAAACTTCCTCCACTACGTCCCTTTGCTGCTCAAGAAGCAAATCATAGAGCATTGAAAACTTTTGCGCAATAAGCTGCGTCCCTTTCCCTCATCCATCCATCACTTTCAAACACCATTGCAGCCTCTTGCGAAACTCATAAAGCGGTACAAGTGGTTCTTCATGATGTGCAGATTCTGACCTTAGCGACCTTCCATCCTCATAAGGCAAACATCAATAGGTACCATAAACCCCATTCTTTCACTGCTCTCTCTCTCTTGTTCCCCCTTCTCTATGCTGCAACTTGATCTTGTATAGTGTTTTGGAGGCTTTTGTGAAATTTCGTTAAGGTCTGATACACATGTTTGTTCTCTGTGTGTCGGTGCTTTGTGTGCATGTTTTCCCCATTTACAGGTTGTAGGTTCATGCACATAATACCTTTTAACTACAATGCACTGTGTGACTTCCCCAATGTGTTCCTTCATTTCAAAGTTAGCTCCATCATGATGCATATCCTGCATAACATATTTTTTCTTATGCCTTTCAAGCCCTTCTACCTTGATGGAACCATGACAAATGCTTAGGAAGCTGCAGAAGCTTGGCCACCTCTCTAACATCAGCTTCCTTAGCTTCTACACCTACATCTTACATCTTCGTGTTCATATGTATGCATTCCATTGAAATGTATTCATGTGCTTGATTTTCTTTTGCGCTTAGTTTGTAATTCTAAAAAAGAGGAAGGACTAGTTGCACGTGTAATTGCAGAAGGTTGTTTAATTGCATTTAAAAATAAAAGGTTTATGCTTTATTATTGTTATTATTATTCAAAATTTTAATTGCAAGGATACAAATAACATATTCCAAGATCTAGAGCAACATCTTTAGGTTGGTGCTTTTGAACCCATAAGAAAATTTTCACTCATTGATCAACATATAGTAGTTAGTTATTTAATTATTTTTCTCTCATTCCCTCACTTAGTCATCATACGCCAATAAATTTCTCCAGGTAAACTTTCTCAAGTTCATCACACACACCTCATTTTAGGATGAAAGGAAATTTCAACTCTTCCACCCTTTACCAAGGAAACTTTCTCCTAGTGAAATTTCACCTCCAAATCATCAAACACACCTCATTTTAGGATGCATGAAATTCATGACAAATGTGATAATAACTCATGAATTTCATGCATTATCACTAGTGCAAATAACAATACCATGGGTCCAATGCTACCTTGTGATTTTGAGATTTGATCATTGAATTAGAGTCGATAGGCACTGAATTGCTTTAAAACATAAAAATGTAACTGGCCTACCATCTTCAAATTCATAGAAAAATGAGATCCATGGTCGTACATTAAGATAATTTTAAAACTATCCTCCATGAATGGGTATACGAAATAGGCATGTTAAAAGTGTCGTTTCATTTCACATTGACTAAGTAGAGAAAGCATTAAGCTAAGGAGAGCATAAATCCTTGCACTATCACCCTAACCTAAGAAGAGCACAAACACCACCCAAAGCCATTGAACTAATTTTCAAAGTTTATCCATTCTAGAAAAGGTACTTCCCTTCCTCAAATCTTGGTTCTCTATTTCACGTTATAACCTAAACCCTACGATGTTTGGAAGATGACTTTGAGTGTTACTTACTGATGGGGTATTGCCTTGTCCTATGACATGCACACCATTTGCAAGTAATATCGCACAAACAATTCCTCAAGTGTTGTGCTTTAAGGGTTTTCATGCACTGCTTAAGCAATTGCACGTAATTGTATATAGTATTATGCATAATATTCATGTATTATATGTGTTCTACATCAGTATTGTGCAATAATTTGTTTGGTTCTATTTCAAATCAACCATGTCTCCCACCAGCTCTTCCATATCGAAGAAATGCATGCACATGTGCTCCAAGCTAGGATGGTATGGTTCTTTAGTGCATGTTGAAAAATGTAGATGCAACACAACATCTCAAAATTATTTTTTTGAAGAAGCAATCATTGTGGAGGACGTGGACACATTGTTGTTGTAGGATGCACATTGTTGTTGAAGGATTCAGGGTTAGCCTATCTAAGTTGAAAAGACAAGAAGAGTGTCTGTGGTGATATATTGTGAATGACAATGAAAGGTGGCAGTGGAAATGGAATTTGTACATAAGAATCTAGTAGTCGAAGAAGGAGTGAAAGATGAGAAGAAAGGAACAAAAGTAGACAATGTAAATGGAGGAGGAATAGAGGTGGTGAGAAAAGATGAAGGTAGGGACAATTTGGATGAATGGATCCAAGAGATACTTGTCTTTTTGAGCAATCTATCATAAAAAGGAGAGAGGAAGAAGAAAGTGATTGTGCTTTCATGGGAAGAGAGGTAGACGAAGTACAAGAGGGAGAGGAAGACGTTCAACAGAAAGGAGATTGGTAGAGAGAGGGAGACAAAGAAGTATAAGAGAGAGACAAAGGAGTTCAAGAGGAATATATAGCAGAGGAAGAGGTACACGAGGAAGAAGAAGAAGAAGTAGAGAGGGTCACCTCTATCCATGTACCAGAGGAGGAGGGGGAGGTTGGAGAGGTAGAGGAAGAGGCTTATGACCAACTGCCAGATGATGGAGATGACTATTGGTCGAGGCTGGAGGAAAAGAGAGCAACAATAGTGTTAGAGGATGGAGATGACAAGGACTGGGATATACACTTGCTTACAGAGAAGAAAAATGGTGGAGTATAGCAAAATACAACAAAGCAGGCCAGTAATGGCCAGAGACAATGCCTTGTTGAGGTACAATAGTTAGATTTGTTTGTAACTTAAACAATGTTGTGTGTGATCATGCACGATGTACAATAGTGTGTGTAATCAGTATAATGGTATGTGAGATAGAATGTGTAATTTGTGGGATAATATAAATGTAGAAACACACACCACGAAGAGGAAGAAGAGAAGACGAACACACGATGTACGTGGAAAAACCTGAAACGAGGAAAAAACCACGGGAAGCTCTACCTAGGTGCACAACCGCAACCTTAGGAGAGAGAAAATATATTTCACTTAATTCAACAAGTACACATAAGTGACAATATAAAGAAGGAGAGAGAGGAGAAGCTGCCTAGGGTACCGAGCCAGCCTCGGTACCCGCGCCCCAGATAACCGGGTCCAGACAAGGACCCAGTTCCTATAACACATATTCTAACAATAAACAATACCTTTTTTGAGATAGTATGAAAGGTTGTATATGTACAATAATATGTTTTCAATGCAATAGAAATGTAGGCACATTCAATAGCATAACGTCTTGGTTTGGTTTGACGTGCTCAACGACTACTAGAAAGACATATTGTAGAGAATACACCTTAGCAGGATCATGGATAATGGCTGGTTCACACTTGTATGTTGTGTGATGGATTTGTTGAATTAAAAGAATTTATGTTTCTAAGTGGTTCTTTGTAATATTTAATAGTTACGAGGTCTCTTTTAACATTTACCTCTTTTTGGTTGATGTAATTTGTAAATCCTTTTTCTACCCTAATCTCTTTATTATGGAGATTAGGGTTAGTAAATAGATGAAGTTTTCTCTCTCAAAAGACTGCCGACTGTAACATGGTATCAGAGCTGGCGATCTCCATCCTTCTCCGGCGACCATTGACGTGATTTTTCGGTGACCTTTTCTCCTATTCTCTCTCTCCCATCTCTTCTTATTCTTTTTCTCTACCCTTCCTTTCTCTCTTCCCTCTGCTGATAAGAAAATAGTGGAGCAGCATGGAAGGGGAACCTAATCACACGTGAGAGGTATGTGTGATTAGGTCCCCAACGTTGATGTAGTAGAGCATAAGCAACTACGTGGAAGTTGCGCGTGGGAGTTGCTGTGGAATAGATCTGGCATGTGGAAGACTACAAGGGACTGTATCAGAAATTTCTTGGTTACCACTGTTGAAGAAAAAGTTCAAGCCAAATCTGACCTGATCAAGTTTTCCTCTTTCTTTTAAATCATATTGCTGTCCTTGAACCAAATCTTTGGATTTGTTTTTGCTAGCTGCTCATGTTCTATACATGAGGTCGTTGCTATGTGGGAGATAACCAGTTCAGTTCTGGATTTCTGGAACATATCAGATCTGATAAAAACGACCAATATTTGGATTTTGATACATTGAAACCGTGGACATCAATGAAAATATATATATGCGCAACTGTGTGGGAGTCTACATTAGTTAATGCCTTAGGGACCTCTCTCAATGAATGTTGCGGCAGTCAATGCTGTAGATTTTTTTGATGCCGATTTGATGATGCAGAATTTTTCTCTGTCGTTGTGGAAGTGTTGAGTAGTCAGTTAGCAGGGGGACAACGAACAACCTGCTGTGGAAGTATTTGTTCTTGTTTAGAAGAAGTGTTGCGTATCTAATTTTTACTTTTGTTGTGTGGTGTTGGATAATTGTTTATTGCTGATCAATCTCATTTTACTCTACGTATATTCTTCTCAGTCTTTGGGCTGAACTCTTGTGGACAGATTTACAATGGCTAAAAATTTCAAACCTTATCTCTCTCATGAGTTTAAAATTGGAGGTCGGGAGAGATTTCAGTGCACCTATTGTGGGAAAATAGGGCATTTGGAAGACATATGTTGGGATAAACATGGTCGTCCTTCCGTTGCATCCCTAGGAAGAAGTGTTGCATCTAAGCAGGGTAAGAATTCTTTACAGTCTTCTATTGGATCTGCCTAGGCAGCTTCATCAGTAGTAAAGGGGTCTTTATCTTCTTCCCATCCTGAGACTGTGACTGTGAATATCAACAAGTCAGAGTATGAGGAGTTCTTATCATTCTGATCTATTCAGTCGTCGGCCTCTACTGTTATTATAGGCAATGTTATGTCCGTGGATACTCCTCCACATGATACAAGTACTACTTGGATTATTGATTCAAGAGCATCGAGACACTTTTGTAGTAGACCTTCTATGTTTACCGTGCTACACTCATTAACTCGGACACATCATGTAAGACTTGCAGATGGTAGATAGTCTCATATCATGTGTTATGGAGATATTAAGATTTTTGAGTCTATGACAATTCCTAATGTGTTATATGCTCTTAAGTTTTACACTAATCTTTTATCAGTTAGACAATTGATTAATGATTGACATTGTCGTGTTACATTTGACTCTAGTGTATGTTCATTTCAGGACTTGCTAACTGGGAAGATGATTGGTGGAGGCTATGAGAAAATAGGCATCTATTTCTTGTCTGATTCTGTAGGTATTGCAGCTTCATCGACTTCTTCATTGTCCTCCTCCTTCCAATGGCATCTCAAACTTGGTCATCCATCTATCTCCAAGCTTTGTCACTTGCTTCCTCATCTATCAGTACTAGAGTCGTTCCAGTGTGAAGCCTGTCAACTTGGCAAGCACACCTGGAACAATTACCCATCAAGTCTTAGTCCGTCCAGTTGTGGACTATTTGATCTTCTTCATGTTGATGTGTGGGGTCCTAGTAGAGTTGCTAGTAGGTCTAGATTTCATTATTTCCTTGTCATAGTTGATGATTATTCTTGAGTCACTTGGGTTTTCCTTTTGAAAGAAAGATCTGAAGTCATATGTACTCTCAAGAACCTTATTATTGAAATAAAGACCCAATTTGGTATTCTTGTTAAAAGCATTTGCGTTGATAACGCTCTTGAGTTCAAGACATCTACCTTAATGAAAATTTACTATGATAATGACATTTCTCCTCAGTTTACTTGTCCCCATACCTCCCAGAAAAATGGAGTAGCTAAGCGAAAACATCGCCAACTTTTAAATGTGGCTCATTCTCTTATGCTTCATACTAATCTACCTGCATATTTTTGGGGAGATGCCATTCTCACTGCCAGTTACTTGACCAACTGTTTACCCTCATCTTCCAATGACAACCAGGTTCCCATTAAACTTGTGCACCCACAAAGACCCTTGTTTCCAGTAGCTCCCAAAGTATTTGGTTGCACATGCTTTGTTCACATACGTGGACCCACACGTGATAAATTAGGGGCCCAAGCTATTAAATGTATCTTTATTGGCTACTCTAAAAACCATAAAGGCTACAAATGCTTTGATCTATTGACTCAAAAAGAGTATATCAGTGCGGATGTCACATTCTTTGAGTCTCAGCCTTATTATAGTCCCTCTCCTATCTCTACTGAGATGCCACCGTCACCTAACCCACTACCTATTCCTCCTATTCTTTTGGACTCATTCCCGATTGAGCCTCCTTTTAGAGATTCTCCTGCTAAAGTGTCCAAGTTTCGTGATCCTCCGCTGGTCTATACACGTCGACAGGACCCTTCTTATGTTCCTTCCCAACCGCTTCTCAAGAGGTAAGTATATATGAATTGAGTAGACCTAGTCCATCTGATTCCTATCAGGACCTACCTATTGCTCTTTGCAAAGGCAAGCGACAATGTACTCTGCATCATGTATCTCATTTTGTTTCTACTGACGGTGTTGGTAAAAGTATGCAACAGTTTATTCAAGGTCTAACTGCCCATGCAGTTCCTACTTGTCACCAACAGGCTTGGTTAGATACTTAGTGGAGACGGGCTATGCAAGATGAAACTGATGCATGAGTTCACCGAGACATCTCGGAACTTGTTGATCCTCCTTCTGATTGTGACATTGTTGGCTCCAAGTGGGTATTCACAGTGAAATATAATTCTGATAGTTCTATGGAAAGATACAAAGCTCGGTTGGTTGCTAGGGGCTACACGCAGACTTACGGGGTTCATTTTTTTGAGACTTTTTCTCCTGTGGCTCGGTTGGGAACGATTCGGCTTATCATCTTGTGGCTGTACACCATGACTGGCACATGTATCAGCTTGATGTCAAAAATGCCTTTTTGTATGGTGACCTTGATGAGACTGTCTATATGCAACAACCACCAGAGTTTGAATGACAGGGGGAGTGTGGAAAAGTGTGCAAACTGAAGAAAGCTATTTATGGACTCAAGTAGAGTCCTCGTGCATGGTTTCACAAGTTCTCTGAAGTAGTCTCAAAGTGTGGCTTTGCGAGATCTCCTCTTGATCATTCTCTGTTTATCAATAAAACTTCCAAGGGTATGACCATTCTAATGGTTTATATTGATGATATTATCCTGACAGGTGACTCCGATCAAGAAATTTCTGATACAAAGTTGTTCATTCAAAGACACTTTGTAACGAAAGATCTTGGTCCACTACGATATTTCTTGGGAATAGAGGTTGCTCGCAACAGGGAAGGTGTAGTTCTCTCTCAACGGAAGTATGTTCTTGATTTATTGCAGGACACCGGGATGCTAGGAGCTAAACCGGCTAATCTACCTATGAATCCATGTATACATCTTCATGATGACCAATCAGAATTAGTGGATTCTCGATCATATAGATCTCTTATTGGAAAGCTCCTCTATGTTATTGTGACAAGACCAAACATTAGCTTTCCAGTAGAGAAGCTAAGTCAATTTATGGAAAACCCAAGAAAGTTCATTGGGATGCAGCTTTAATGGTTGTCAAATATATGAAATCGTCCCCTGGCAAAGGACTTTTGTTCACAAAAGCCAAGACCCTAGAAGTGGAAGCCTATAGTGATGTTGATTATGCTGGCTCAGTCGAAGTCAGGAAATCTACTACAGGATTATGTGTATTTGTGGGAGGCAACCTTATATCTTGGACAAGCAAAAAACAATGTTTGGTATCAAGATCTAGTGCAGAATCCGAGTACAGAGCTATGGCTCAAACTGCCGCTGAAATGACTTGGGCTAAATCCATGCTATCTAGCCTAAGTGTGTCGATTCTGCTTTCCATGAAGGTGCATTGTGACAATCGAGCAGCCACGTACATTGCAAACAATCCAGTTTTTCATGAGAGATTTAAACATATTGAAGTGGATTGCCATTACATTTGAGATCTCGTTCAAGGAGAAACCATTGCCACTATTCATGTACCATCAGAAGATCAAGCTGCAGATGCCTTCACTAAGCTCTTCCTATTAGTGATTTCTCTAGATGTTGTGACAAGCTGAGCATGTTTAATATGTATGCTCTAGCTTGAGGGAGAGTGTTGAATTAGAAGAATTTATGTTTCTAGGTGGTTCTTTGTAATATTTAATAGTTACGAGGTCTCTTTAAACATTTACCTATTTTTGGTTGATGTAATTTGTAAATCCCTTTTCTACCCTAATCTCTTTATTATGGAGATTAGGGTTAGTAAATAGATGAAGTTTTCTCTCTCTCAAGACTGCCGACTGTAACAAGATCAAAGAGGTACAACTACACATGTATGTTGTGTGATAGATGGGATGCAATAGTTACTAAATTTGTAGGACTTGTTTTATGTGCAGGTTATCTGGAGACCCTATAGGGAAGGAAAACGTGAGGATATGCCATAAGTTCTAGAGGCTATGAAGATGTGCAAACATATGTGGCTATTATGCATGAATGGTCGAGATGTTACATTAATAACAACCATTGACGAGCAATCCCGAGTTTGTTCATGGTTTTCGGTGCATGCTGCTGAAACTACAAATATGCAAATGAAGGTCTAGCAAATGGTGTCACAAAATATACCTTAAGGTGTCGATCAAACATATGCTTTGAATATAATAAAGCACAATTGTAGGCTCAATAGCCACTGATGTTGAGCGATTCAGAGACTGATAATATTTCTCAGTGTCTTTCACCTGGTGATCACATTGGATTATTTATGGTTGAGCATACATTCTTCCTAGATCTGGTTCATTTTCAATAGTGACTTGTGAACATAACTAGTCAAGCAAAGGTCATACATGTGATCATGAATTAGAAAGTATGACAAAACGATAACTAAGAAACAACCACACATACCCTCGCAAACACATATCTTTCGGTGTCAGCCAAACTTGTAGATTGAAAACGATGATAAGCAATTGTATGCCCGATAGCCACCAATGTTGAGCGATCCAGAGGCCAAGAATATTTTCTAATGTCTTTCCCTCAAGTAGAGTGAACAGTGTATCTGTTTCATGTTCAATAATGACCTATGATCACAACCGTTTTAGTGAGGATCATCATGGCACATAAAAGTCCGACAATTTGGTGCTCGATGGCTACTGATGTGAAGTGATCCAAGAATAGTGATATTTTTCATTGTTTTTCTTTTGGGGCACGTTTTGGACTACCTAAGGTAAAAAAACCTTCTTTCTAAGTCTAATTTAGTCAGTAGAGTGAGGATAATCTCCATTGTTAGTGTGTGTACCAAACCAGTTAATGGTGCTTTGTAGATGTAATATCCAACTCCAACTATGTACATAAAGGTCGAACAAATGATTGTACATGTTATATGAAATGGAAAGTATGATAGAAAGCAACTAAGAAATGATCATAGATATCCTTGCGGCGCACATACCTAACATATGGTTTGAAATTGACAATGAGTGATTGTATGCTCGCTAGCCACCAATGTTGAGCGAAATAAAGACTGAGAATATTTTGTGGTGTCTTTCCCTTAGAGGACACATTGGATTACTTACAGTATAGAAAACTGTCTTCCTATATTTGTTTCATGTTTAATAGTGACTTATGATCATAGTCCTTCTGGTGGAGATCAACTTGGCATATAGAAATTGGGTGATTGTATGCTCGATAGCTGCCGATGACGAGTGATTTAGAGAATGATAATATTTTTCTACTGTCTTCCCTCATGGGATGCATTGGACAAATTACGGTAGAGCAAACAAACTTCTAAATCTGATTCACGTTCAATAGTGATTGGTGATCACGGTCGGGCAAGTGGTGGTCATCCTGAGACATAAAAGTGGGCGATTGTGTACTCGATAGCTGCCTATGTTAAGCAATCCAAAAAATGATATTTTTTCAGTGTCTTTTGACATGCATGAAATGAACTAATTTTTAATATCATTTTCATGCAATTTTGATGTCATTTAATTCTTAAACCCTTATGTTTGTTTTTGTGTAGGGCTCAAGGAGTCGTGGTCCGAATTTGATCAAAATTAGAGCTAAAACAAAGGAACTATGTGTAAAATAGTGAAATTTGGCTTCTAAGGGTAAAATTATATTTTTCTATCCTAAAACTCACATTTTTGGTTGAGTAAAAGCCTTGAATCCTTTCTCTATTTATTTGAACTTAGATTTTGCATGTTTGTCTTAATGAATTTACGTTTATGTAGAAACTAGTTGAATCAAGTACAAAAGAAAAGTAGGAGCATTTTTTAATAAACCAAGTTGATGGACAGGGCTTTTGCAAGCACTAGCTCATTTTTTTGTGAGTGTCTTAGCTTCTCTTCCCCTCTTTCTAAGTCTCCTCGGTGAAGTTCATGGTGAAGGAGTTGCTGCTCCCTTCTTAACTGATGCCCCATTGAGAAGAACATCTCTTCCATCGTGACCCTATCTCCTTCCTTTCCTTATTCTCTAAAACCCTTGAACCTCAGCGTTGGAGGAGAGGATGCTCAAATGAAGATTCTAGAAGGCGCAGCTACTAGGGCACCAGAGATTCAAGCGGACCACATCTCTAATTTTTAGGTAGATTTTCACAATTTCTTGCTTAATAATAGTAGACATTTTTTTAGATTTTCAGCCATAGATCTTTAGGATCTTGTTTTTGCAGCTAGTGGATCTCTATTCTCAGCTATTTTTCCACTAAATCATTGTTGGGGTTGTCTAGATCATGTGTGCATTTGAAGTTTTTAGTTATTTAAGGATCAGATAGCTCGTGAATGTGTAGTTCTTGTTATTTCCCTTCACTAGATGTGGAACCTTAGATTTTTTTAGCAAGGTATTCTCAATTTTTAGTTTCTCTGCTATTCTCTACCAAAGCATTTTAGGACCGTACACACATGCTGCATTTTTGTTGATTCCTTTAGGCATTTTCATTCAAGTAGCAGTTTCAAGTAGAATTTGAGTGTAATTAACCGACAGCTTCCTAGTTGCTTAGTGAATGCAGGCTGCAACTATCACTTAACTTTCTTTTTTATTTATTTTCTGCAATTCTTACAATTTCGGTTGTTATTTGATATACTTTATTGTGCTTTAGTATATATTAGTAGCTTATTAGTAAATATTGCTAACTTTATGTTGTTTACATGCATTACACTGGGAGCTTTTTAAACTTTCCATAGGTTGATAGATGCTGGTTGTGACCAGCCACTATTCTCTTTTCTTTGCTTACAATTCTTGAATTTCCAGCATCTATTGGTTCAGTTTTAATGTACCTTAATCTAACTTAAGCTGCTCGTGTTCATATTCTGTTAACTACGTACTAAGTAGACTGTTAGAACTTGAGGATTTTTGGGGCTATAGCTAGAGGTGAGTTGCTGGTGGCATCCAGCACCCCTTTTTTTCACTTGATGCCATCTTAGTTTAATGAAGTAGCAGTGTCAACCATTTGGCTATTAATGTGTTTTGGTGTAGATTAGATAATTATGTATGGTTCCTATGGATTTGTTAGGTTTTAACTAGTACTTGTTAAGGATTTTTAGGACTAACAGTCTTCTAGCTGTTTGGCAAATTAATTCTGTCCAGTTTTCAGTAATCCTTTCAAATTTCAGTCTTCATTACTATATTTTCATATGTATTAGAATAGATGAGTTGTGAATCAGCTACCTTTGTGTAATTGATTCGTGTTGTCTAGTTAGATCTAGTTATCTGATGGTCAGTTGGCTAAAATATGCTCACTTTAGGTGTTAATCATGCTTTTGTAGTTGATTCTTATGGTAGAATTGCATTTTAGCTGTTGGTGTCATTAGTTTATATTTTGCTTTCTCTATGATTTAGTTTGCATCATTTTTAAGGTATTCTTAATTTACAGTAGGTAACTTTAGTTTTCTAGTTCAAATCTTGTTTCCCTAGTTCTGATTAATGGTTATCCTTCATGCGGATCAGTTTTTAAGCAAAAATTAGTTGATAATATTTAATTATAGCTAATTTAATAGTTCAAACTGTATTTTACTTTTTTCAGGTTTGAAGCATAGTGTTTAGGTGTTTTTATAGATTAATTAGTTCTCTCTCATGTTTGAAGTAGTATTTTCTTATAAAGATAATTGTTAGTAATTAATTTTAACTGATTTTGGGTGCAGACTACTATTTACTACATATTCATGTTCTAGAGAGAGAAAATGCTTCCTATGATGTTATGTTTTGTTTTTGTTATAATTGTTCGTAGTTCTTAGTACAGTCTAATAGAAAAGTAGTTATATTTTGTTAAAAAATGGTTTTAGATGAAAATTAACTGTCAATTAGTAAATATACTTACTATTCAATTGTGAACTATTCTAGTGAGAGAAAGTCCATGTTATAGTTGAATGCTTGTTATTTTAGTGCATTTTTCATTATAGTTTGATGGTTTAGAGTATTGCATCATGAAACCTACTGTTTAGTTCCTTAGTTCAAAAATTGTCTTGTACTTTAGCAACCCATGTCCTATGGTACTGGGTTGCATATTTTGAGATCACATAAGAGAAAGAACAAGTGAACTAATCTAGGATTCTATTAACGACATTAACAGAGTCTTAAATGTTTTTGTCACCTAAGACACTAAACACTGGTTGCATTTTGTTTTAGCAATCTGTTAACACATACATATACAAACCTACATGAAAAGTATCTTGTTTTGTGACATTAACAGAGTCTTAAACGTTTTTGTCACCTAAGACACTAAACACTGATTGCATTTTGTTTTAGCAATCGGTTAACACATACATATACAAACCTACATGAAAAGTATCTTGTTTTGTGCATGGGAAACATTGTATAGTTGCCATTTTTCTCTAATGTATTGTGCAGCTGAATACTTTTTCTTAGACAATTTACAACCCACTTGAGAGAGAAGTGAAGTAATGGTAAGGAGATTAGATGCCCCATATGTTAGAGATGATGAATGCACCACTGAAGATCAATGAGATCTAGCATCTTGAAGGGGTTTCCGCATTTAGATTTAGGATCTTATTTTCTTTGGTTTGTTATTATCAATTGTAACAATGTAGTTAAGATCTTTTTTTTTTTCTTTGTTTGAGTTGTGCATGTGAAAAATATTTGTGTATTTTTTAAACATAGTCCGTGCAACACCACTTGTTAAACTCTTTTGTACATTTTTTTTGGCAATAGAAGTTCTTTTTTTCGCACTAGAATTCTTGTTTTCTCTGGATTCTACTATGAATTCACTAGATTTTGATTATATATATTGATAGTCAACAGTTGTCCATATAGTTCGACTTCAACCCACTATTTGTGAAATCCAGTAAATATAACTGGTGTGTGGTTTTACTCTGTATTACAATAGGATATTTGATTTTATATGTAAACAAAGATTTGAAATAAATTATAAATTATATTTATATCTAAAACCACACCAAGTATTTGGCACCACTGCTTAGAAACAATGAAAAATTCAAGTAAATAAAGTAGTGTACTCATTTGAATAGCTTCAACTCACTCTTTTCCAAGCTTGGTGTTGCATGCTAAAATAGATTTAGGAAAGTTTGTTGCCTACATGTTTGATTATTTTATTTGTTTGGTTTAGTTTTAGCAAATAGTATAGTATACTCTTTGCATTTTATTGTTTTGGGTAGTGTCTCACCGGTCTTATCTCAATGTGTATGCACAGAAGAAGATCCTTGCATAAAGAGCTTCGTATAATGTTGTACAATACGCTGTACAATTTACTATTCAATCCAGAAATGTTTTTCAAAAGAGAAATCACAAGGGATCAAGGGATGATAGAAGAAGCTTATCATAACATAGGCCCAAACAATGTGAGGATGGAAGACAATGAAGGCCAGCCTCGTTTACTTAGGTGTAGTTTGCACCTACCATCTATGCTCCCACTTCTGGCATCACAAGACTTGATGTCAAAGCAAATTATTGTGAAATTAACTCCTTTATCATTCAGATGTTACCATTGTTTTTCAGGCCATTTCATGAAGATCCTCATCATCATGTCGATTAATTTCTAGATGTGTGTTCCACCATTTTGTTCACAAACTTTGGAGATGATGATCCCAAGTTGTATTTGTTGACATTTTTCCTCGAAGACAAGGCAAAGCACTGGTTGAAATTGATGGACATCAAGGTAACCGGTTGGAAAGATATGCAACGAGAGTTTTGAGAAAATACTTCTCATTTGGCATGACTAAACAAAACAAGAAGTCTATCATCAGTTTTTTCTCAATAGAAAGGAGAGAAGTTTCCTGAAACTTGGGAACCAAACTAGTGAATAGTGTTTCAAAGATGTAATATCCAACTCCGACTGCGTAAATGAAGGCTGAACAAATGATCATACATGTCACCATTCGAGCACATACCCTCGCACAACACATACCTTACTATGTCGGCCAAATGTGTAGTTTGAAAATGATGATGAAAGATTGTATATTTAATAGTTGTCAATGTTGAACAATCCAAAGACCGATAATATTTTCTGGTGACTCTTCCTCGAGAACACATTGGACTACTTACGAGAGAGTAAACGGTTTTTATATGCATGTTTCATGTTCAATACTGACCTGTGATCATATATGTTCCAGTGGGATCGTCCCTAGCACATGAAAGTCATGGCAATTGTATGATCGATAGCTTTCCGATAGCTTTCCACGATGAGCGATCGAGAGACCCACAATATTTTCTAATGTCTTTTCCTAGATAGATGCATTGGACTAATTATGGTTGAGCAAATAGTCTTCCTAAGTCAGGTTCATGTTTAATATTTACATCTGATCACAGCCGTTCCAGTTGGCATCATCTTAGCACATAAAAGTGGGTGATTGTATGCTCAATATCCACGGATGTTCAATAGTGACCTATTATCACAAGGCAGTCAAGTGGGGATCATCCTTCATGTTAACGTGTGAATCAAACCAGTCAATTGCACTTCATAGATGAAATATGCAACTCATGAAGGTCGAATAAATGATCATACATGTGATCATGAACTAAAAAATACAATAAAAAGTAACTGAAAAACAATCACACATACCCTCACACAATGCCCCTTATAGTGTTGGTCAAACATATGGGTTGAAAATTATGATCAACGATTGTATGCTCAATAGTCATGGATGCTGAGCAATATGGAAACCAATAATATTTTCCAATGGTCTTTCCCTCGAGGGATGCATTCGACTATGTACAGTAGAATAAACGACCTTCCTATGTCTGTTTCATCTTCAATAGTGACCTGTGATCACAACCGTTCTAATGGAGATCATCCTAGCATATAGAAGTCAAGTGATTATATGCTTGATAACACCAATGTTGAATGATTTAGAGATCCATAATATTTTTTTGTGCCTTATGGTTGAGCAAATGGTCTTCTTGAATTTGTTTTATGCTCAAAAGTGACCTATAGTCATTACCATTCTTGTGGGGATCATCCTAGTACACATAAATATGAGTGATTGCACACACGATAGCCACTCATATTGAGTGATCTTGAGTCCAATTGCAGCCACTGCTGTGAATTAGTCATGCTCATTCTAATGTGTGAACTTATGACAGAGTGTACACTTATGACAGAGTGTACGTGCTTGAAATAAGGCACATCTTGTTGAGTGCTTGTGACTCCGATGACACATGTTGTCTGACTGGTAGTGTTGCTACATGGTAATGACGCTCATTTAAATGTGAAAACTAATGGCAGAGTGCATGTGCTTAAATTCATGTGCATTTGGCAGTGTGTCTTGAGGGTATAGGCGAGGAGATCAGACATGCGATCTGGTGTTGCAGCACTTTTTTTTGGGTACTTTCAATATGAATGCTTGCGTCAGGATTTAAAATAATGTGACTTAAGAAACAAACGTTACTTAGGTTGGTTTGCCTCCTTTGAAATGTGGAACTAAAAGAAGGAAAAGGAGGAAGAAATGTTAACCACCATGGATGTTCCCACAGCTAGAACACAAAGAAAAGCCACACAATTGATTGAAGCAAAGGGATAGAGGAAGGAAGATGCCAACATAATGGGAAAGAAGGTTAGAGAGAGTGCTTCTCAAGTAGAAGGGATAAGAGAGAAAAAGAAAGACACTGACAGAAGGAAGAAGAATGTACAAGAGAAAGTGTCAAATGTGCATAGCCTTTGTACAATGATTATTCCAAATCTTGATGTCAAAATGGTTGCTCTAGTTAAAGAGGATCTCTAACCTAGACAGGAGATGGCAACCATGTGGTTATTTGCAGACCATCCTTAGTACTAACTATTATATTCACTGTGTATGAAATGGTATTGTACTACTTGCAAGTTTTAGATGAGTTCATGTCATTTTTAGAGATTTCATATGGATGATCTTGACTTCATGTGAGCCTTTTGTTGTGTAATATATTGGCAAGAATGTTCTACTGCAATCTGGATATCCACAAACCATTTTCCAACAAATGCCTCAACAACAAAACAAGTATAATTGTGGTGTATTCATGATGGAGTTATGGATGACATCTATTGGGAACGAAAGCTGAGATTTACACAAGAAGATGCTATCAACCATGTTCAGAGATGGTATCACTCTTTTTTGATTTGTTGGCAACTAAAGTCACAACAAGATAGTAAGTCACAAACCTGTTACTGATGGCTGAGATACAAGATGTCCCCGAGTGCCACTCTAGAGCCAAAAGATATTTTCTGATATGACTTGTACAAAATAATTCTAAAAAAAAAATTATCGTCTTTGTTTTATTACAATTCTTTTTGCACTTCTTATCGCTCTTCTTATCACACTCATTAGGTTGTAGATTACTCTTGTACAAAAGTTTTCTAGACCAAGCCAAGAACTCCCTTTCATAGTATCACAATTACCAAACCATGCTCTGTGACAGTTTAAATAAAAATTCTTGTTTTTGTTATATTACAAGTCTTACTGCATTACCTATCACTCTCCCTATCGTACTTCATAGACAATATAGATAACTCTTTTACAAAACATTCTTAGAACCAATCTCTTATTTGTATCATAAGTTATATGGCATTCCCTACCACACTACCACATGTAATATTGTGCTCATTATCGATCAATTGTACAAAACACTAATATATCACACTCACCATTGGGCAATCATTGTCGTGTGAAGTATCATACACTAAAATGACAGTTTGTGTAATGGTGTGTGCGACACAATCCACATCGTACAACACTGAACAATGTGTGAACTATGTGCAAGTAACCCCAGAACATTAAAAAATTATTACAATTAAATAGTTCTTCTAAAACAAAGCTTGGCTTGGCTTTATTATCTAAGCACAACGATTATTGTTCAATGAGGACGCAAATATCATGGATTCTTGTTGGAGACAAAGCAAATCCACATGGCTCTATGCCAGTCAAGCACTACTGATGTTATGATAGGTTTGCATAAAGAAATAGTGGTAAATATCAAAACTTACTGGAGATCAGTAAAACTACCTCTTGGATATAACTATACATTAGGTCAGACAACATTAGTGTTTTAACCCCACAATTTTCTACTTTTACATCACATGGTAGATTGATTGGTTGTTCCTGTAAACCACTAAGTTGTTTCTTTTTCTTTCTCTTGCTAATATTCTCCAATGCACTTTTTGTCCTATGGATGTCAGATCTTGGCTTTCTTTTCAAACCTTTTGTTGTATGTATCATTCCATTGTAATTCACAATAATGATATCTAACTTGTCGAATATGATATTTATGCTCAAAGCATTTCTCCTCTTCTTCTATGGGTCTGGGTCATCAGACTAAGTTTTTGAGACTGACATTTTGGAAATACATTGCGCAAAATGATACAAAAGTCATTAGTTTCCACGCAAATTCAAATATCTCTATATCTTCACACTTAAAGACACATTTTGCAAAATACTCCTTGAAGCCAATCTTTTGATTCAACACGTGACCTATTTCCTTTGTTGCGTTTTGGAAACCATACCACAAACAAAGTCAATGGTGTACTTTTGACCATACGTGAGACACTGCTCTTGCATTTTTGCCATGTATAAGTATAGCCTTACGGTGCTTCCTATTCATGGGTTTGGTGAAAACCTTAAACAACTACTCAAACTAATCGTACAAAAATGCACTGCTGAAAATACATTGTTGAGAGTGATGGTTCATACTCACACAAATGACCATTTTGGGTATTGACATTCATGGTTATGTCAAAAAACAAGAATATCAGTGAAGCATTGGTCATCTACCATTCTCCCCAAGTCTATAAGGTTGAAGCCACCAAATGAAGGTGAGGGATATGACAGTAAAGCCCACTATGAAAATATGACACATTTGTCATGTTGACTCCATCTAATACCTACAATGATATCATTAACATCATTATAGACCTTCCATTGAAGGCCACTAAGCTTATGTTCCCACCACCATGAAATTGCTCTCTGTATGGAGAGAAGTTATGTATGGCATGTTGATCATTGTCTACTTGCATTGCACCGTATAAACATGACTGTTTGCTTGATTTTATATCCAAGTAATCCAACCGGGTTTTAAATTCTCTATCTTTCATATTCTGATCCCCTCCTCTTTAAGTAGTTTTTATAATCCATAGGTATGAGTGGAACATTTTGCTGACCACAATCTATTTTTAGGAAATAATTTCCATTCATACTTTTCTGTCCTTAGCTACAGAACCTTCGGGACAAAGAATCAAAAGTCAGGGATAAGTCTTCCTTGGTAGAATACCAGCACTATCAGCTAGTTCACCAAAGACAAAATGGGAAGTGGACACCTTGCGATTCAATCTCAGCATGCAATTTATGCAATTTATGTGAGGAGGTTCCAAGGGATGACTGTCATTTTTTAATACACAAACACAATATAAGCCTTTCCAATGCCAATTTGACTGCACAACTACATCTTGTATCAATCCTACTTTTCTTTAAACTTTCATCGGCTTTGTTTCAATCTTACTTCGAACAAGCAAATGACTTTCTCGTAATGATGCATTATGCATTTTTGTCATTCATACACTTTTTAACACTGAATCCATGCCCCAGAATATAAGAACTATAAATATGTAAGCATCTTACAACTTGCCGAATAGCATTCCTATGCAGAAACACATGTTATGACCCTTCATCTATTCTAGCACCTTCATATGCTGTATAATCATTCATCAATTCACGGAAAATATTATTCTGCAATATGTTTTACTGTGGAGGTTTCCCTCTAACTACATCATAACAATCGACTTTTGGCAAAGAATACTAGTTCACTTCATCATATTCACGTTCTTCTGCTGTTGATTTAGATTCTTCACTGCTGCTTTTAAATGATATTGAAAGAACAACAATCATGCCATTTATAGCGTATGAGATTCAACGATTAATGTCACACGCACTAACCTACAACATGACGTGTATCCAAGAAATGTGCGATGCAATGTGTGACACAAGACTGTTAATGCCCT
The DNA here is from genome assembly GCA_011799765.1 of Nymphaea thermarum. Classification (NCBI taxonomy): domain Eukaryota; kingdom Viridiplantae; phylum Streptophyta; class Magnoliopsida; order Nymphaeales; family Nymphaeaceae; genus Nymphaea; species Nymphaea thermarum. The sequence goes on from JAANDH010000412.1 coordinate 122,923, forward strand.
CATCATATAAGAACAAGATGATAGTATGAGCGATATTATGTGAGCAACAAAGTATCACACATAACTAAGCAATAGTGTCTGCAACCAGTATTACATGTGCAATTATATGTGAGCGATATTGCATGTGTGAGTGTGAGAAACCATGAAGACCTCATCACTGACCACCTGTCTGATAGTGTCGTACCTGTTGCTTGTACATTTTCTTCCTATGTACGAGTATCATTGAGCTTCATATAGTGTGGAAGCACTCATTTGATTTCTTCGAATGTGTATCCATAAAAAAAAAAAAATTCTGAGCCTGCAGAATACAATGGTATTGTGAAAATATCAAATGCTACATAGAATGATGAATTGCGATCTAGGAAGGATATATACTTACTTTTTCCTTGCTCTTCTCGTTTCATGCTCACCCATGAGCTCTACAGCCGTCCGTTATTTTTTCCAACCTTCTCTCTATTTGTGCTTGATGGCCAAGTTTCGTTAACCAAGTTTTTCATAATAAGCCCAAGGGTAAGATAGGACAATACATATTTTGTGCATCTATGCACTAAAAGGACATTTAAGTCAAGGCGATAAATTCTTCTTTTTGCTTGAATCTGTGCACTAAAAAGGACATTTAGATCAAGGCGATACATTTTCCTTTTTGATTGAGGACAATATTGAAACATAATTTGTGGACCCCATGCATGCACAAGAATTTCGTGCACAGGAGGGTGCACACAACTCGATCTCCTCTATGATCTCTTAACTTCTTGTTAGGAGTCCTGATGTTTTTTTTTTTTTTTTTTTTGTAAATTTCATGTGATGACGGGCTAAGCCGCCGTCAAAAGAAAATTCTAATGACTACTTTACCAATCATCAAAGGTGGAATGAAAACCTTCCTTGACGAGGCCAAGGTCATCATCATAGGTTGTGAGGACGACCTTGCTATCTTCGTCGACAGTAAAAGCTGTCGGTAGAGATGAGCAAATGATGTAGCGATGACTGACCTCATCGTTCACCATGCACATGTCTAGGAGCAAATGATTTGTTGATGTCGTATTGTAGTCCTCTTCACATTGCGAATGAAGAAAAAAGAGAAGAAGATTAAGGAGTTTGAAGGACAAGAAACCCACATGTTAAAGGTTGCTAGGCATCTACAAAAGAGGAGAAGCAACAGTTAGTTTGGGATGCAATGCAGAAATAGGAGATGAACGCAAGAATGTGGGGTTCGAAAATTGCAAAAAGAGATGGGTGGCACATCCCCCATAGTGGGAGATTTATAGATGTTCGATCCTAGTCTTAAATCTCCAAAATTTAGAAAAAATTTCATTTTGAAAACCAATTTTCAATTTAAGCATAAGGAGCCTAGGAGGACTTTTCATGTCTTTTGGAGTTGAATTTGGTCTCGAAATAGAGTTCGAGTTAAAAGTTAAGTTTGGATCCATGAAAAAAAATGAGTGTTTTGCCTTAGATCCCAGAATGTACTATTTCTCCTTTAATTTGCCTAAATTAACTTTGTTTTCAATGAAATTCAGAATCTTATCCTCGTAAAACCTACAACAACAAAAATATAGGTGCTAGAACAACAAAAGAGGGATAATTGCATGCAAAGTATATATGATAAAGGTATACATGCATCAATACTAACAACCTCTAGGCTTGAACATCAAGTCCAGTAGTTAGATCGGGCTCAACTCTGTAAAGCTCGTCTTCGCCGGTGACATGTATGGCAGTAATTCAGTTCCAGAGGGCATCACTGTTTGCGATTACCTAAAGTTGCCAACGTTACATGTAGTGTTATTTTGAGCAAATACACCACAGCTCCCATCAGGAATGATCGAACTTGGTTCTTCACGGGATGGCACACAAGTGACAGAGGTTGAAAACACTAGGGATTGACGATTTAACGATTTAATTGTGCAAGCGACGTTACATGTGCCGATTAAGGCCACTTAATTACTCGGAGCAAGTCACGTACATCTGGCAGCAATTGATTTGCCCCAAAAAAATGACAAGAATTAGACGACCAGATAGGTTAGAAACAACCAAGTTATGTCCGACCACAGCGCAGTATGATGGGGAACATCCAACACTGACGTTCCACTTTTGAGGGCCGATACAGATGATTCTTCAACTTCAACTTGTCTGTGAACGCTCAACTTTTCATGGTGAGTGTTTACGCAAGAAATTGTTCCACTTGCCAAGTGACAACTCAAAAGTGGACCAATGGTTCATGCCAGCGACTACATGCACATGGGCGGTGACAGGGGCGGAGCCAGGATTTTCTTCAGGGGTGGGCCGATAGTTCAACTTCTGGATCCGGGTAAGGCCAAACCAAATTTAAATCCAAAAAATACATTGTGTGATTAAAAAATAATATTTTTTTCAATGTAATTTTTTTTTTCATTGGCCAGGGTGGGGCCATGGCCTAGGCGCACCCCCCCTCCCTCCGCCCCTGGGCGGTGGTGAAGCCACGTTGTTCGCTGCTCTTGGCAATTGCCCACACCTGCCCATAAATTTGCTTTATTTAAGTATACGTGCTTTATTAGTTTTCAATTTTTTTACATATGAGTGCACCTTAAAATTTGAAAGTTAAAGCAATGGTGCCTTTAGCCAAAAATTCTGGCTCCACTGCCTCATAAGGGGAGGTTCACCGGTTCAACATGCCTATAACAACTTGCTCCTGTTTGTTTCGGTGCCTATTTATGCAAATCACACGTCAGCCGTAATGATCTGCGTTTCTTTTACTCACGTACGCAAAAGGGAAGCAAATTTCATGTGGGGACTGTTAATGCCGTTCTTCACCTAACAAACAAGAGCAAGAAAGTGAAGTTTCTGCACCAAATTATTGGAACTGACACCACCAACAAGTCAATATAATAAGAATAGTTGGTGCAACTCGAAGGTGAATCAATGGCAAATTAATCGATTGTACTCATTCAGGGGTCCCATGTCTCATATAGTATTAATTTTTCTTTCACTATTTAAATTTAATGTAATTATTTTCTTTTATCAAATTTTCTTCTTCATTTTTAAGATGTATATATCAATAAATATCTTTTGATGAATCACGACTCATTCGCTAAAATGGTGGAATCAGCCCAATAATCAATTTACAAACTCCAGTGAATATATTCACTCCAAATTGCAAAGTTAAATTGGGTTCATTCTTATGTATATAGCAACTTATGTCACATGAGTTCTGAGTGCAGATGTGGATGTGGCAATTTTTTTTTTTAAAAAAAGGTGCCAGTGCAACAAAGATATATATATATATATATATATATATGTGTGTGTGTGTGTCTATATATGTATATATATAGTGTCTTTTGTTCTATAGTTATTTTTAACTGTTTAATAGTCTTATTTATTTATATTTTCACATAAACATTTTTTATTAGAGCTAATTTAGTTGTGTGCACATATAAAATAGTTAGTTTTTGCTTGGTTGGATTGACCGAACTAGATGTGCTGTATTGGAGAAGCACAAGGACATGGGTGCATCAGAGGTGCAGCAGCCATTTAAGAGTACTCACGTGAGATATTTAGCAATTAAGTGACGTAGGCTCACTTTTCCATGTAAAAGGTAAGCCAGCTCTCCATGTAGCCTAGCTACCGCTCTTTCAGATTCGTTTCGCCAGTGATGGGGATCGAAAATTGATAAAAGACTAAAACCATATCACTAATTAGAAACAGGGAATCTGATGCTTCTTATCATTCGCATACAACATTCAGAAACACGCCACCGATTGTGAAATTAATTTTGACAGGAAGGTTGTGCAACCTTTCGTCTGTCTACCTCTTCTTCCCAGGGAACTTTCACCAAACGCAATTTTCTAAGCGAGCTGGAAGGAACGTACGTGAGCAACAACTGGGACGTGGTTTTCTTCCTGCACTTGGTAGTTGCCTTGCATTTGAACATTGACACCTAGTAGAATAGTTGTTCGCCATTTCGTCATATATATATATATATATGGCCCATAAATAGTGACTCTAAAATTAATGGATGGCAGAGAACACCAAACCTTCTGATCGGTCATCATGTACAGTTGAGTGAAAATGGTAATTTAGGTTTTATATTTTTCTCAAACAATGAGAAAATGGTAATTTAGTTTCCACATTTTTCTTATTGTTTTTCTTTGCCATCAATCATGAGTGACCTTAATTAGATCTAACTCACTCGACTCCATTGTCAATTAATTCCCCCAAACTAACCAAACGAAAGCCCAAAATAAAATATCATTTTGGGGCCCAGTTTTAGACAAGTTACCACTATTATGATGTTCTTAAAAAGTGGTGCATTTTTCATATAATAATAATAAGCCTAAGCGAACTTTTTTTCAACTTGAAAAAGGAAAAATGGACGACATTATCTGCATCTTTCCGTTTTCAGGTTAACTATTAAAATCCACTCGAGGCCTTGTTTGACGGTTTTCACAAAAGTGTGGTCCACTTAACTAAATACTACAAAAAGTTGGTACTCTTTCTGGAAATTAAGTGAAAAATAAAAAAAAATTATGATAAGTCCACGGCCACTCCCGCTATAAATGTGTAAGGCCACTTTGATTCTGAGCACGCGGGATTGCTTTACGAGGCTGATGGGCATGGACCTGCACAGGGCCCTCCAACTTCTACCGCTTTTCACCTGCTTTCTCTCGTGCTCACTGCCGTGGCAAGCTTACTCCACAACTCACTTCCATGATTTTGTGGTGCGCCATTCCTTTCCTTTTCATTTTTTTTCCTTTTTATATCTCTGTCCAGTTTAATCTATTTCTAGAACTTGGTTTCATTTTCTTTCCTTTGTCTTTCCGCATCTCTTGATTATATCTATTTGTTTCCCTTCACTTCTTGCTAGTTCTCAAGTTTCTTGGAATCCCATTTAGCATACCAGCTCTTAAAATGGTTTGCTTCTCTGCTTCTGCATATTTATGTGTGACTTCTGCAGTAACCATGCCTCGTTTCTTGTGTCGCGCCTCCCATTCCTCCTTTTTATTTACTGCATGCAGTCAGACGAATCTAAATCCATCACTGAAACCACTATAAACTGTTGCTAAAAACACTCTAAGCTGTGGCTAATACTCTTAAAATTAATCGATTGCAGACTTTTAACAACAGTTTATATGTGTATAATTCTTCTTCTTGTGAATTGACAGATTTCCTGTTGACTATTTTCCAGGTGGCTCCGACCTCATTTACAAGGCTGTGTGAGGCCAGGGAAGTCCTCGCGATCAACGGTCAGCTCCCAGGGCCAACCTTATACGTACACAGGGGCGATAATTTGTTCGTGAATGTACACAACCACGCCCCATATCCCATCACTATCCACTGGTATTACAAATTGTCCGCTTCGCTCCGTGTTTTAAGGCTCTTATCTTTCTTCATTAATTTTTCAACCAATGGCTTGAAACGACCTAAATGTGTGCATTCAGAAGTATACGCCAAAGAAGGGTGATTGGGGTACCTTCGAATTTCTTTTATAAATTAATGTCTATTGTAATTTTTTTTAACTTTTTCATAACTCTTTTTTCCTTCTAAAATGTTTCTTTTTTATTTTAAGGGTGTTTTAGTCATTTCACATCATCACGACCTAAATGCCAGTCTAAGAAAAAAAAAAGACCTCTTCATCTATTTAGAGAAAAAAAAAGAAAAAAACCTTGTAAAATGATTGAAATATTCCTTGCTTATTAAACTGACCGAAATGCCCCTCACACAAGCCGGATTAAACATGCGCGTTGCGTGGATGCATGGGTTGCCAACCTAGATATATCTGGAGCTAATTTCTGTGATTATTAATGAAATTAATAGCTTTTCAATTTTCACACTCTATTGCTGGCACTAGTACTAAATAATTATTTGTTGCGACGAGATCTATGGCTCAAGTCTTTACAACTCCACTCCCTTTTTTTTTTTATCTCGAATAGCCTTTGCAAGATCCATGTTTGCTAGCACGACAATTAAAAAAAAAAAAAAAATCCTTTTCTGGCGCGTGCATTTACAGATGTCAGTAAAGGTGACCACATTAGGACTCGCATCTTGATCCAGCATTGTGTAACTCATTCTTGATAATCATCATCTTCCTACTTTTAATCCTGTTGGAAAGAGCAATGTCATTGCTTTGTACAAGCCTGTCCTTTGGTCCACCCATCATGCGGTTTCTCTATCTAGTAGGAGGACCCACTTTCATGCTCCATTATACCACAGGCCAATCATGGCCTACTCTCAGATTCTCTTCATCTTCTTGAGTTTTAGAATTTAAGATTCTAATAAGGGAGGCCTGTGTCAAGCTTCATAAAGTTGGGGAATCGACCACTGCTAATGCCAATATAGTAACTTTTTTAATGATTTTACATTTTAGCCATCCAGCACCTTTCAATACCTAGCAACAGTCTAGTTTTTTTTCAATTACCACACATACACTAACACACACAGACACACATATAGGAGCAGAGCCATATATAGGCTGGTGTAGGCAGTTGCCCACATCAGTCCTTCGATGTTCATTTGTTTCTATATTAACAATTTTAAATATTTGTTTTGTTATATACATAGTCACACTTTGGAAATAAAAAACTCTGAATGAGTGCCCCTCCAAAATTATATATATATATATATATATATATATATATATATATATATATATATATATATATATATATATATATATATATATATATATATATATATATATATATATATATATATATATATATATATATATATATATACATATGAAAAAAAAACTAGACCATTTGGGTAAGAGATAAAAACTGGGCCTTGCAAATTTGTTTTAAACAAAATGTGAACCTCTTAATGTGTTGATAAACAATAATTTATAAAAAATAATGTTTTAGTCCAAAATACCCCTCGACTGAGAAAAAGAAAACCAAATAGGGACCACCTTTAATGATAAGGTTTAATTTTTTTTTTCACAAAGACAAAAATTCCTTTAGAAAAATATACTCATCATAAAAAAAAAACCAGCACGCGTTAATGTTAATGGTCAATGCCCGCACGCCAGCCCCAAACTAAGTACGCCACGATCCTTTTGCTATTATTGTTCATGCTATATGTCAACATATCATTTACTTCATTAGTGTTTTCAAAATTTTTTTACTTGATTTTTCAAATATTTATTATATTTGAAAGAAAAAACTTCAAATTTCATAGCCTACGTCGTACCCTTTCCATGTATGTGCATGCATGGCTCTTTTACTGGTGGGTGTGTCATGTGCATGATGTATGTAAACTATATATTGTGTCTGGGTATAACTATACATTTTGCATATCTCTAATACTTTGGGGCTTATAAATGCAGGCATGGGCTGTTGAACCCTAGGAACCCATGGTTCGATGGGCCTGAATCCATCACCATGTGTGGGGTTCCACCAGGATCTAATTTCACCCACCAATTTCATTTCACCGCAGAGGAAGGGACCATTTGGTATCATGCTCACAGCGACTGGACCCGCTGGTCTGTCTACGGTGCGGTGGTTGTCTACCCTAGGCTTGGTACCACTTATCCCTTCCCTAAGCCGTACAAGGAATATGTGGTCATTTTAGGTAAGGCTACTAGTTCTCTTTCTCTCTCTCTCTCTCATTAATTGTGTAACCTAGGCAGAGGTAACTGCACATTCAATCAATTGTATTCCTGAAAGGTGAGTTTATGTTTTCACAAGCCAATCATCAAGACTTAAATGATTAGTGGCTGTAGGGACGGAGCCAGGATTTGGTGACGGGCCAAATAATCCAACCTCAAATTTGGGTAGGGCCAAACTGAACCTAAGTAAAAAAAATACATTAAACAATTAAAAAAAAATATTTTTCTAATGTAAATTATTTTTTTCCAGCAAGTTTGGGGCGGGCCACGGCCTAGGCGGGCCCTCCCCTCCCTCCGCCCCTGAGTGACTGAGATACATGTGGGCTTATGTGGGCAGTTGTTCATCAGTCTCACAAATTATATATATATGCGTATAGGTTATCTCCATGTACACACATATAAACACACGCACACACATTTCTTGCTTATTTATTAGTGCCTCACTGCCTCTCATTCGTTTATTTCATGTCTTTCAACATTATGTATATTAGAAAAGTCTACGAATTTTTTAATTAGTGCCTTGATCATGACCAACAAATTTCTGGCTTCCCGACTGTTAATGATCAATGCATGGCAACTCCATTCACTTTTATGAAGAATCACCAGATATCGAACCATATTGAATCTCCACAACTTGCTAGCGTCCTCCAATGGCCATGCGTGAGCTTCTATCTCAACCTTCAAGCCCCCTCTTAATGATGCTGTTCACCAAGCCAAAACTAATGTCACGGATATTGCTATATTTTCAAAAATATCGTGATATTAAAGTGAGAAAAACAACAAACTGAAAAAATCGTGATATTTTTTTAAAAATGGAAGACATATTTATTGTACTATCTTCACGTTATTTTCTTATTTTTCCATTTTTAACATTAACTATCATCATGTATTCAAATTTGAACTTAAACTAAATTATTTCCATCGTTTTATCATCATTAAAACATCCTTTTCATCACTTTTATCTAGTTTTGTTTATGTTTTCTTATTTTTTATTTATTTCGTTTTTGGCTAATTTTTTACAATTTTTTTAATTCTTTAATGTTTTCTGATTTTTTTCCAAGATTTTTTCCCAAGAAAAAGACTTCGCTGAAAAATACCCAAGAAAACTCTTACCTTGAAAAACCTGAGAATGAGGTGAAACCTTATATATAAACCCCATGAGTCGACTCAGTAAGCCTGTCTGTTTGATTTTTTAACAGTTAACAAAAAACATCTGCCAATTTTGAGATTGAGGTACATCACACATAGAAAGACCAATGAAGAGAGAGAGAGAGAGCAAGTAATGAATGTGTCAGAGAGAGTAATTAATGTCAAAGGGAGAGAGAGAAAGAGAGAGAGAGAGATTAATGTCAGCCGCCTCTTTCTTTTCTCTTATATCAATCACAGGCCAAAAAGTTTAAATGGACCCAAGGACGGGTGAGGGTAGTTGAGCTTTGTGGAGTTGAATTCAGTGAACCCGAACTTGACTCAGTTAAACTAACGAATTTTGTGAAAACTTGAACTCAACTTGTTTGTGAAAGGAGTTGGCTCAAACTCAGGCTCTAAATGAGCTCTGCCGAGTCCAGTCAAGCCTGAGCTACTTGGCTCAATGTTCAACCGTACACATACCCTTCACCTTCTAAAGCTGCCACCACTGCAGCAAAACATCCAACTACAAGAAAATTGCCTTTCAAACCCGCATACCATCACTCCTACCATCTTGAGATAGCTAGCTCATAATTGCAGCCACCCAATGAGAAGTGGCCCCACCAAATTTCAACATGCATGTGGCCATCATTGGAAGATAATTTCCTCTTGCCTAGAATCTTTATAACTGTGGTAAGTACTCATTTAATTTGGCAACCGTATCATCAAACATAATTTCTTCAATATTTTCCAATTAATACCATGAAATATATATAGTAACTTGATCAAATTCCATTAGGCAACACCAGTTTGCCACATTTTTAGGAAATGTCTCTTAATTTAAACAAATGCTTAGTGGTCTCTTGCAAAGAAGGCAATTCTAGTCGGAGACACGTAGTTGACTAACAGAAAATTAAGCTTTTTAGGTATCATCTTATTGGGAATCAGATCAATAGGATTCAAAAATTGGAAGTTGCCTACCGGATTTAAGGGTCAGTCCAGAATTAAACTTTTAGAGCTTTTCCCATTTTCCTATTAAGTTTCTGACACTATAAGAATGATTTCTCCCATCGTTATTCCTCCATACTGATGGACACTAATCACATTTTCTTGCATTAGGTTTCAATGGATTTTGAGGTCTTGACATTGAATACCATCTAGCTTTAGTCAAGGGGGTCATTTCAATTTCATGTACCTCCAAGGACCAAGGCAGCTCCCTTTTGTAGGGTTTCACCTCTGACCAACTTAGCAAATTATGTTATTGGTAACTTTTATTTGTTCTCCAAATAAATTTTCAGGTTACATTTTCTATCATAACAATGCCCCTTTGTGGTGACATGAACCAATGTATCTAAAAGGAAGGAAAAGTTGCCTGAACCGGCTTAATTGCCTAAACTTGCTTAATCAAGGTGACTCAACCTACCATGAAGGCCTTCATAAGTACTTTTGACAGAAGTTTATCATAGTATGAGGACCTCAAGGGATCGTTTGTTAGCAGGGACACTATATGAGTATCCCATGATTACGGTCTGCACGCCATTAACATAGAGGCTATGGTTCCAGAATGGAAGTCAGGGTGCATCTCCTCTTAATACCCCCTAACTACATCTTCCAAGCAATCACATGAGTAAGAAAGGTAAGAAGATAGTAAGGGTGTGTGAGTGTCACATTGCATTGGCCACAAGGGCGTGTGAGTGTCCTAAAATCCATATAAGCAAATATGCACTATTTTCTTTCTTGAAGCACATAATCTTTAGCTTTTATTTTCATAATGTATGGATGTAAGAACTTTTATGTTATTTTCACAACTACCATGTTGATTTTTCTTTTGCATCACTTAATTAGGTGAATGGTGGAGTGCCAATGTTATGGACATGTATCAAGAAAAAATATCTACAGGTGCAGACTTCAACAAATCTGATGCATATATGATAAATGGGCAGCCAGGTGATCGATACGAATGCTCAGAATCAGGTAGGTGGTCATTTACTTGTGAGTTTCACCAAATGATAAATATTTTATTTAGCATACGTTTTCTGATGCATCATAACAATACTTTCATGTGAAATCTTCTAAGCCATTTAGATTTCAATCATAGACTGAAGACATTAATATCTTTCTACATGTCCATCATTTAACCATCTAGAGATAAAGCATCTCATTGCATTTCATTCGTATGCATAATTGATTCCATAAAGTAAACCGTAGCTTGTCCAATCAATCAAAGTGTGAAGGAACCAATTAGTGTGATTGTCTTTTGCGTCATTGGTATGGTTAATTTTAACATTGACTAGTATCACCTTTTAGGGTTTAAAGAGGTTACTAGTGTTTTAGATTAAGTGAAGGCTCAAGCATTACTAGGTAATATTGATCTCAACTTTGAATTGTAGGTGGCGAGATTTACTTATGGCTATCATTTAGAGTCCTTTTTCTGTCAAGTACCCTAGAAAATGCAATAGAGAAAATTGAACATTTAGATTAAAAGGAAAAACAAAGAAAGAGATAGAGTTGCAAGTGTAAAATCAAAGACAAGCAAGTTCTTTATGGTTCTATTAGTGGGTGTTCCAAATGACATTGATGCATTTTTTTTTCAATATAAAAAATAGTTACTTGTTTTCTTCTACTGTGGAGCATATATAGAAAATTCTACTCCTTGGGTTTGTCGATCTAACTGATATCTTGTCCTCTTCCTCTTCTCTTTTTTGCAGAAACAACTCGTTTCTTATTCAAACAAGGCAAGACATATCTTATTCGTCTAGTCAATGGTGCAATGACGAATGCACTTTTCTTTGCAATTGCAAATCATACACTTAGGATTGTTGGTAGAGATGGGTCATATCTTAAGCCTTTTGATAGTGAATCTGCTGTGATATCCCCAGGACAGACAATGGATATTATCGTACATGCTAACCAACCTAAAGGTCTTTATTATATAGCTTCTAGTGCTTACATTGTTGATGATGCTTTGGAACTTTATAACAACATAACTACAGCAATAGTTGAGTATGATGGACACAACACCTCACAAACCACACCTTCCTTTCCATATCTACCATCAATCAATGACATGCATGCATCATATGAATTCTCTAAGCGAGAGAGGAGCCTAGCATCAGAAGATCACCCTGTTGATGTCCCATTGGACATTGACAGAAGATTGTTCTTTACTTTGTCAATCAATCTTGGGCTTTGTCCAAATAACAGTTGTGGGAATATCAATGGGACAAGATCCGCTTCTAGTGTAAACAATATATCATTTGTGAGCCCATCAATTGATATTTTAGAGGCCTACTATGGAAATATTAAGAATGTCTACACAACAGATTTTCCAAGCTTTCCACCAGTTCTTTTCAATTTTACATCAGATGATTATCCATCAGAGTTCTATTATCCAGAAATGGGAACAAAAGTGTTGATGTTGAACTATAATGAGTCAATAGAGCTTGTTTTTCAAGCAACTAGCATACTAAGATCAGATGCTCATCCCATGCATTTGCATGGATATGACTTTTATGTGGTTGGCCGAGGCTATGGGAACTTTGATCCAGAGAAGGACCCATTGAATTATAATTTGGTTGATCCTCCTTTGGAAAACACAATTGCAGTTCCATATTTAGGATGGTCGGCTTTGCGTTTCAGAGCAAATAATCCAGGTATTGATGCATTCCTTTTCTTTTAGTTATTACTTTGAATTTATAGGACTCCTTATTAACTTGCACACACTTATATGAATAGCCAAACACAAATTGTTCAACTCCTTTTTAATTGTGTGCACTAAAACTCTATGTTCAATACAATTTACTTGAAATGATAATAGGAATGCAAAGAAAAGATTTCTTATAGGACAACCTATTTATGAACAAGAACCTTAAAATCTTGTGAAATTTAGACATGCTATTCCAATGTTGTGAAAATCAGATCGTATCTCATACCAATATCGTAAACGATACACCATATCATTTGATGCACATTCAACATGTACCAACCTCAAAAGATAAGACAAATAGTGAAATTATTTTAATAACTTATTAGTATGTATCAACTGACATGGGTTGAGATCAGTTTTGTGTCATATAAGCTGATCTTTTTAAAGGGTATAGCCTCCATATATCATTAAAGTGTTCATATGAAACATATTAAATGATGCAAGCAGTAGACTATGCTATACCAGCTTGGACCACATTAGGTGGCTTGAATTTGTTAGTTAAAATTACCAAAAAATGATTTTACAAGGCAGATAAGTAAACATGCATATGGAGACCATAAAATTATAGTCAATGCATTAAATTTAGCTTGATTTTTTTATCTAGATTGAAGTATATATGAATCAGGAAAATTATTAGAATCCAAAATCTTGTTAGTAAATAAATTACATATGTATTTGTAGAGTCAAAACATGAAAGATATATGGTGTCTCTCACTAGCATTGATCTCCTCTTAAGATCACAGTAGTAAAAGATGATATGATAAATATCCTAACAATGTAGTGCCTTATGTCCAAAAAAGCTACTAGAATACAATATAAAGGTGTAAATTGCTACACTATTTTTTTTATTTCAATATGACTATGAAAATGTTATACTAGCACAAGTTAAATCTATGTGACTAGACATGTTCTAATCCTAGTTCCAAGGTACATATATGCCTGCTATTTGTGGTGTAATTTGAATTTATGCAACTCTCTCTTGTTTAGTATTTAAAGGTTCATGTTTACACATAAAATTTTCTAATAAGTTGTATTGATGTGTTTCACCTCATGATTCATCTAACAAAACCTTGTTAGTAAATAAATTACACATATATTTGTAGAATCAAAACATGAAAGATATGAAATGTCTCCCACTAGTATGGATCTCTTTTGGAGATCATATTATCAAAAGATGGTATAACAAATATACTAACAACATAGTGCATCAAGTAAAAAAAAAAATAGAATACAATATAAGGGCGTAAATTGCTACACTAAATTTTTTATTTGAACATGATTACAAAAATGTTAGACTAGCACAAGTTAAACATATGTGACTAGACATGTTCTAATCCCAGTTCTGAATTACATATATACATGCCATTTGTGATAATTTGAATTTATGCAACTACGTCTTGTTTAGTAATTTAACGACTCATATTTAGACATAGAATTTTCTAGAAAGTTGTATTGATGTGTTTGACATCAAGATTTTTTTGTAGTTATTTTTCTTCATAGTTGTTGCTTATATTTTCTTAAACTTTATTTTGTCTACATATAGGTGTTTGGCTTCTGCATTGCCACTTTGAACGACATTTTACATGGGGAATGACGGCAATATTTATAGTGAAAGATGGTCCAACGAATGAAACAAGCATGGTCCCTCCTCCATCATACATGCCTAAATGCTCAGACAAAATTATTGGCCCACAAACCACCTATGACATGTTAGACCCATTTGATAAGTGAGTAACATAGACATGGCAATATAATAATACATTGCTTGGAAAAGCCAAATGTCTTTCAACTATTTTCATTTCTAGTGAGTAAAGGTCTCTCTCTCTCCCCCCCGGGGGTGGGAAACTGTGTTTCAAGTGCTAATTTACTTGTTCCCAAATGGTTTAGTGATGTAATGATGTAACTCATGTTGGTAGTGATGTGATGATGTAACTCATGTTGACCCTTCAGTACCTAGCTTGGCAATTTTCAACCTTGTGAGATGGTTTGCTTTTTCAGTCTAACACCAGGAAGAGTAGTGAACCACGTTACAAGATAGTAAAATGCTTGCATATATCATATCATCGAGCAAGAAATTAAACGGTATCCTTACATTGAAGGTATTCATCCTATCCCCATCTAAGCATGAAACTAATTGGTTGACGAGATAACCAATAACCACCAAAGCATAACTTTTCTTCTTCTTCAAATAAAATCATGGAAATTTAATTTATTACCTTTTCAATTGACATATGAGACTTTAATCATCTGTGGCTCAAGATAAATTCTTGCAATAGAGTGGCTCTTCCCACTTTGGCCATTAGAAACTTGTTAGGAGATTGAAAATGTTGGTTCATACTTCATATGTGTAACCTATGCTTGCAGCAAGTTATTGATTGGTCAATATGTGAGTGCAGATGCATATGAAATAATTGACAAACCAATAACATCAGAAAACAATATGGCATTTCAAGTTTTCCATTCTAAACTATAATTCTTATAAAATTATCATAATAGATCAACAAAAAGTGATATTTTTCCTTGGCATGCATAGCCTGCAATGTCACGCAGATTAGACATCATTATATGAAGTTATATTTTTTGAAAATTTTCTATTGTTGGTCCACTAATGAAGAATCAAAACCTTAGATACAAGGTTTTGTGAGTACTATATTTGCTCTAGAGTTCCACTAATATGACTCTACCTAATATGGTTTTGGAAGTGGGCCATGAAATATTCACTTGGCACAAAAAATCTTACAATAATGAACTCAATGAGCCAAGGACCATAAAGCAAAGTATGCAAAAATATAAATCCCGATATCCATGCATCCACATGATACAATATTTCTCTACCTACTATCAGCACATCTACGACAAACTCACTTGTCAAATGATGATTAGATTGCTCCACTTTTTCTTCATATACAAAAACATGAATATGTTGGAAAACTGAGATCTTTACAACATTATTGGTGAAATCATTGATTTGCTTGTATCGCATACAATGAAATTGTAAGTTTTCTTGAAAACTATGTGCACAAAGAAATCATCCTAAGTTAATTAGTTTCACTCCTATTCTAGGGAGAGCTGATCTAGGATGCTTACCTGAATATACAATAACCACCAACTTCTCATCAAGTAGTTTCATCTTTTGGGTAAATAACAAATGATCACCCAATTTTTTAAGTGTAATTTTTCTCCATAATTATCAAATCACCATCTCTAAATAGAAAACATTAACTGATAGGTAAATTACAAAATTATACCTCTCAAAGCAAAATATATCAAAATAAAAATATAAAAACAACAAAAATTCTTATATATTTTTTTCAATTTTTTCTAAGGTGTTTTTTATGTGATTCTTGCTTGAAATAAATATCCAAAAGGTTGGCATTTTAAAACATTGAAAGTCACACATCAACAAAAAATTTTCGAATTCTCATGCAATGTTAAGGGTTGAACCAATAGAAGACATGATGAAAATGTACTATAGAATTATATGATCATAATTCAACTTTATCAATTGAGAAAAGAGTTGTTCAACAAAAGATAATAACATTACAATCAAGTAATGCTCAATTATAGAACCAAATGCATCAAAATCAAATTAATCATAAGACAATCCCCACTGATCAGTGCATGAAGATTACGTGTCAAAGCCATGATTTATAAAACATTGGAGCAGGTAACTAGGCCACAATTATGGCACATAATACATGTTAAAGTTAGAATATGAAGTATCAAAAAAATCAGAAAAGAACAATGAAAACACAATCTAAAATATCAAGATAAGAATTGAACTTTAAAGCTCTCATCAAACCTCCCCAAACTAATATAATTAGCATATAATCTTTAAACTAATCTACGAGTTACATCTCGGGTCTAAGCAAGTGAATAGTGAGAGTCTAGCTAAGAATAAAGTAATCTTGTATTTTGCAATAAGCATTTGTAGATAGTCTTTTATAATTTGCTTGAGACCTTTATAGGGCAATGATACCCAATTTTTGTAACATCTATGTTATTGGAAAGCTAACACATCAAGAAGGCAACAAATTTTATCGGATTCAAAAATCAGTTATATTTTAATGACATTATCATTCAAATGAAGAAACATATTAAATTATGTCCAGCCTGAATTATGTACTCTTATAAAAACTAGTGGTAAATTTGGTAACTCAAACTATACTAAAATGATATCCAAGTGCCACGAAAAGCTGGGAACTCTACATGTATTGGCAAAAATATCATAAAAATTTCAATTCAAAATTCATTTATTTGCCCATCAAAGTTCATTTCACTAAATCAGTAAAGTTCTAGTTTTCATAGAGATGAAGTGAATTACCTTTAAAATGAGATTTTGCATAATATAGGTAAGTTTAGCCTAACAATGACTCACATAATGACTAAAACTCGATTGAAACATGCCTAAACACAATTCTAACAAGATGAAACATAAAAGCAATAGATTAAAATACTAACAAATTGCAAACCAACGTAATGTGTATCCACCCTATCCAAACCTAATGAAGATGACACATATAAACCTTATTCATGATCACAATGCATCTAAATGAATGAATGTCATGAAATTGATAAATATCATCTTAACGTAACATCCCTCATAGGATGATATAATGCATAAACGATATGGTGATAAATAGAGCTAACCACATGCTATGTGTGACGTGTATGATATATGAATGTAAATGCATGAGTGTGCAGATATGTATGTATGTTATAAATGATGAAAGGTGATGGACGCATGGGATGGATGTCATGTGCTGCATGAATGCATGTGACGTACGTGTAGGTGAGGACATGATGTGATGAAGTATTGCATATACGATGTATAAACTCTACTCTCTCTCTCTCTCTCTCTCTCTCTGTTTATATATATATATATATATATATATATGCATACATGACTATATACTATACACATTTTATGTAAGATATGACGTTATGCATGCATGTATGGATCCATGATGTGCTACCATAGATGATATGGTATGCATCTGAACTTATGTGGCATATGATGCATGTAATTTAGATAAGAAATTATTTTAATTAGGAATGCCACCTAGGATGGGTGGGTGCTAGAGAAAAGACTAAACAAATGATGATGCAGTTTTTCATGCAAATCTCTTTTTAAAAGATTTTGTCTTTAAGAAAACCTTTGAGTGCATGCATTAGCAAACCAATTTCATTAACTCTCAATGATCAATGAGCAAGAGTTGAATCCAAAGGAAACATGCATGAAGAATAACTTTCAATCAACACACATACATACTCAAATAAAATACTTTATTTGTCACAAACTGACTTTTTAAACCCCAAAATTTTTTCGATATAACACGTCAAGGTGCGACGACACAATAATAAAAATGAATCTATGTGAATCAAAATGACGGTGGGGCAAATAATCCATTTATGTATTAAAATCAGTTCATAGAAGATGACTTAACATTTATCGATGACACTCATAACAAAAATGTTCCTAAAACAAAACATGAATGTCAAAACAAAAACATGACATCAATGGAAGAAAACATGATGCGTCGGCATGACAATACACCCAAAATCTCTTCAATAGAATGTGAGTGGACTATTCAACCTGCTTGCTTGGGATCCAACAAAACCTGAAAAAAGATAAACAACAAAAGGTTGAGGCTTCACAGTATGACGACAAACTAGATAAATCTCTAACCATCTAAGGCAAGGCCTCAAATCTGAAATATAACATAGAAAGAACATAATCACTATGATATCATAACACACATGTGCAATCATATACCTTGTCATGGTAGTCACTCACATATTCCATAATATATAGGGATTGCTCAATAGTCACAATCAACACACTTATTAGTCATATTCAATTCATGAATTTTGACTTCATTCACAATCATTTCATTTATATTCGATTTAGTGAATTGACAGCTCCTGCGGGTGCAAAACCTAAGAAATTATAACTTCTAGCAAGCATATGCCCTCAAAGGGCTTGTAAAGACAACTAATCGACACAATCAATCAGTTTCATACTTACATTCATAACAATCAATCAATTTCATACTTACATTCATATGTCAATAGACATGTCATATCTCACACATTATTAAGACAAAACACAATCATAGGATCCAGCGATCCTCAAAACACTTGAAAACATAACACATACTCCATATTTGGCCACATGTAGGGATTCACCTAGAATGCCATAATACCAGTCACACGTCTTCACAAAAACCCAAAATCGCTTCAAGCTCTAGATCCTATAGGACCATAGAGTCATATGTTATCATCTCAAGAGGGTGCCAAAAGCTAGAATAGACCCATATAACCTTCCAACGAGTTTTTTTCATCTTTTCGAAATTGTGACCAAATGATTTAAACTAAGTCCATGACTCAACCTATTAATAGTATGTTTTCTCAACTTACTTTTTTATTTGATGCGTCATCCAAGCAATCATGCTTTTCTTTCGTGAATTCAATGAAAATAACACTAGCTCACTAGTAAAATCATAAAATTAATCAAATGAACATAAACAAGATTTTCATCACACCTAAACGTACATTCGAACCCTAATAACTTGCGTGGTCCGTCGCTTTTTAAATTATAATTTCACATGCAAACCAACATAAGTATCCTTTCCCCATAAGCAATGACAAATTTTTATCAATAATAACATGCATTAATAGTCCATTAAAACTGTCCTAAAACCTTCCTATCATTATCATAGTCTCTATTGTGCTTTCTAACCGCTTCAAATATTAACCCACCATGTAAAAAGATAATATACATCCTTAGGAAAAAAATTTAATAAAATTAGGCTTGTTTGACTATGCATCTCCCTCACAATGCTCAAACTATAATCATCATTTGCTGCAGCCACTCTGAATGCACAGCAGGCCACCAACACAAACTACAGTACACTGTTGTCACCCACAACTACCCCCCCCCCACCTCCTTATATGCTAGAAAAAGGGTAAAAACGTGTTCTCCAAGCTACCAATTCCCAAATGACAATAAAGAGAGTGAGAGAGAACAACACACAAATAGAGATAACATTTAGTTGAAGGGAAAGGCCAGGATAGAGAGGAATCAGATGGAGGGAAGGGAGCCAAGAGAGGGTCCGACTGAGGGAGAAAGTAAGAGAGACGGGTGTGATGTTTGAGAGAGCCACAGAGTGGGTGAGAGAGACAATACAGGCTAGAGAGAGAGGGCAACAAAGCTTAGGAGAATGAAGGAGAGTAAGAGAGAAATCATAAGAGAGTATGAGTACTGGACAAAGGAGTGAGGGCAAAAGAGGGAGAGAGTGTGAGAGAACTTGGGAGTATGAGAGAGGAAGAGCAGAAAAGTGTGAGAGTTCAAGTGGGGGAGACTAGATTGAGAGGAGGAAAGAAAAAGAAAGGGGGAGAATGGCTAACTTGTTGCCCTGTGTCTCATCCTTCTTCTCCTCAACCTCCATTGTACTCTTCTCCTTCATTTCTTCTTCTTCTACTGCTTCTTCTTCTTCCTCCTATTCCTCTGTGCCAAATCTAGAGCAACAAAAGAGGGAGAGAGATCCCTTCACATCATGCCTCTTCATGCTCATGCAACATTGGTCTTGGTCTAGAGTATGGACCCTAATCCAGGCTCGTCCTGCTCACAAAATGTCACATGTTACATCCTACCAATCTTAAATAAAATTTTGTCTTTGAAATTTAAAACATACCCCAATGTGGGAATAAGTGCAGGTACTTCTTTTTCAAATCAGCCTTGAGCTCCTACGTGCTCTCCTTCAACCCATGATGCTAACCTTCCACCTTTACTAGAGGAATTCTCTTAGTGTGAAGTACTTGTTCACTCTGATCCACAATTTTAATAGGTTTTTCTTCCATCGTCAAATCATATTGCACTTGAATACTTTGAAAGTCAATCACATGTGTAGAATTCAGAATAGACTTCTGAAGCAGCGTGATGTGAAAACATTGTGAACATGACTCAACTCTAGTGGTATTGCCAATCTGTATGCTACCTCTCTGATTTTCTCTAATATTTCAAAAGATCCAACAAACCTCAGGCTTAACTTCCCCTTAATCCCGAATAAAAAAACTCCCTTAGTAGGTGAGATTTTTAAAAGCACATGATCACCAACCTCAAATGCCAACTCTCTATGCCTAATGTTAGCATAACTCTTTTGTTTACTCTGAGTGGTCAATAGCTTCTTTCTTATCAACTGGACTTGGTTTATGTAATGTTGCAAAACGAAAGGGTTTTTGATCTTACTATCATCCATTTCAGTCCAACAAGTTGGCGATCTACAAGGCCTTCCATATAATGCCTTGAAAGGTGACATCCCAATGCTAGAGTGATAACTTTTATTATATGCAAACTCTATGAATTTCACATGCTAATCCCATTCTCCTTTTGAGTCTAGAACACAAGCATGTAGCATGTTCTCTAAGATCTAGATGGTCCACTCAGATTGTCCATCAGTTTGAGAGTGGAATGTTGTGGCTCAACTTAAGCTTATTGCAAAAATGCCTTTTGCGATTCCCCCAAAATCTAGAGGTAAAACATCGATATCAATATGCAATAATAGACTTTGGAACTCCATACAGTTTCACTATCTTACTGATATATAACTCTATGAGACTTTCCAATGACTGATTGATTTTGATTGGTTGAAAATAAGCCAATTTTGTAAGTTGACTAACAATCACCTATATGGCATCATGCAGTCTCTTGGTGTGAGGCAAACCTACCATGAAATCCATCGTGATGTCCTCCTATTTCCACACTAGAATATATACTCTATGCAACAAGCCTCTTGGCTACTGATGTTCTGCTTTGACTGACTAGCAAAAAAAGCATTTTGCCAGATATTGTGTAATTTCACACTTCGTTTTAGGCCACCAATAATTTTTGTTCATATCCTCAAACATCATTGTACTGTTAGGCTGTATGAAAAATTTAGTTAAACAACTAATGCTTCACCCCTTCATCTCTAGGGACCCATAAACTTTGTCAAAACCACAAAGAACCATCCTCATCCTGATACCAACCTTCTTACTTTCATCTGTAGTTTAAGCAAAATCATGGTCTTCATGTTGCTTCAATATAAGCTCATCTAATAATGGATATTGTATTAAAGCAATCATAGTAGTTTTGTTATCATCACATAGGTAAGGTTGTCTTGCTATCACTTCATACAATAATATCTAATAGTGATTCATCATATTACACATCATTGCCTCTGCATGTCTACTCAAAGCATCAGCCACCACATTCGCTTTTCTTAGATGAGATGATGTTTTGAAATCATAATCCTTTAAGTACTCAATCACGAACTGATATCCTTTTGAGAAAATAAGTCGTCCGTAAATACCTCGAACACAACCCCATAGAGATAGTGCCTCCATATTTTTAGTGCAAATAATACTGCTCTCAATTCCAAATCATGAGTGAGATAATGCTTGTCTTGATTATTCAACTGTCAAGATGCGTAAGCCACCATATGACCATGTTGCATCAATACACAACCATAATAGATTTTCGGTCCATCGGTGCACACCACAAATCTGGAATTACCAGATAGAAGCGTCAAGATAGGTGCAATGGTAAACCTGTCCTTCAAAGTTTGGAAATTATTCTCGCACTCTTCATTACAAATGAACTTCACTCATTTTCTTCATAGTTGAGTCATATGCATAACTATTTTTGAAAAGTCGTGTATAAACTTGTGATAGTACCATGCCAATCCCAAGAAGTTTTTACCTTAGTTATGCTGCATCGCGTCCTCTAGTCCTATACTGCTGACACTTTAGCAATATCTACGAAAACTCCATCCTTCGATATACATGATCAAGAAAGTTTACCTTCTCTAGCAAAAACTCACATTTTGTGTACTTAGCATATAATTTATATTTGTACAAAGTCACCAATACACTCCTAAGGTGGTCCTTGTGTTCTGCCTCATTATTTAAATATGCCAAAATGTCATCCACAAATACAATAACAAAACAATCCAAGTAGTCCTGGAGAACTTGATTTATGAGGCCCATAAACGTTGTAGAAGCATTAGCCAACCCAAAAGGCATAACCTTGAATTCATAGTACCATATCTAGTTCGAAAGTCTATCTTAGCAACATATTCTTTCAACATTGAAAGCTGATGATAGCATGTTGTAAGGTCAATCTTGAAAAACACTTTTGCATTCTTGAGTTGATCAAACAAGTCTTCAATTCGAGAAAGCATATATTTATTCTTGATGGTGACCTGATTCAACATGTAGGAATCTATACATAAGCACATCGTCTCATCCTTCTTCTTAAGAAATAACACAAGTGTTCACCAATGTGACACACTGGATTGAATAAAGCCCTTATCTAAGAGCTCATATAGTTGCTTCTTTAATTCTTCTAGCTCTTTCAGTTTCATACGGTATGATGTTTTAGAAATGGGAGTTGTCCTTGATAACAACTCTATTTTGAACTCAATTTCCCTTGTTGGAGGCAAAATCATTAACTCTTCAAGAAAGATATCGAGATATTCACTTGCAATGGCTACATCTTTGAGCTTTATATGTTTAGTCTCACTGGTCAACACATTGACTAAGAATGCTATCATTTGGCCTTTTATGCCTATACATTATCTTGTTAGTTTGACTAGTATTTTGAGTTTGGAATTCCAGAGGCTGCATCTCATGAGTCAACAACTATATTTGCTTCTTTCTGTAATCTATATTAGCCTAATGCACATGTAGTCAATCAATGCCCAAAATAACATTGAACCAACTAAGATTGATAATTACCAACTGTGCGGGCAAGTGATGTTGATGGATCTTTATATCCATATTTGGTAAATAGTAGCTACATGAATCTTAAGCATGCATCGGGCTGACCACTTTAAAGTAACAAACCAACTATATATGAAAAAATGAGTTGTCCCTCTATCAAACAACACTCTAGTAACGTGAGAACCCATAAGTAATGTACCTTCAATGAGATCATGTGCCTGAAGCTCCTCCAGGGTAGTCACATATACATGTCTAGTAATCCTTCTTAAAGGACTGGCATCAAGCTCCTCCATTTTGCCATAGTACAAGCATGCTCTAGTCTCTCGATAGCACGATTGGGGTGCACATGTGAGCAAGTGGGGCACATAGAAAGAGTTGAAGTAGTCACTACCCCAAATGTAGTGTCACTACGTGTAGCCCTATTCCGCTTATATGCATTGTTGTCTTGCCTTTCATAAGGTTTTGCCCTGGTCGCGAAGTTGTTGAGATTCACCTACATCCACCAATCATGCACATGCTAGCCTAGCTTCTTATGATGGTCCTATTATATCTTCACCCAATCTTCCTCCATATGTCTGGCCATGGTAATTGCCTCATCCAAATCAAGAGGCCTGCTAGACATCGCCTTGCTATGCAGCCTATGATGCAATCCGTGCATAAACTTGTCTGCTCTAGCCTCATCATTGGTGTAGAGGTATGACACACTTCCAACTATCGATACTTTGTAATATACTCCTCCAAACTCATGTGATTTTGTTGCAACAGAAAGAATTCTAGTATTTTTTTTATTTGTTGCATGCACTGGGAAGTAGGTGTTGAAGAAAGAATCTTTGAACTATTTTCATGTTGCAACTGAAAGAATTTTGTATTTTTTTTATTCATTGCATGCACTGGGAAATATGTGTTGAAGAAAAAACCTCTGAACTATTACCATGAGATCAGTTATTGGCATATGAGCCGAATCTCACATGTTGACCACCTTTATTTAGCGTCACCCTTCAATAGGTATGAGCCATAACTCACTTTATGTCCTTTTGGCATCTTGAGAAGCTCAAAGATGTGCTCTGCTTCTTTGGTCCACTCCTCTACCACGTCAAGGTTACCATCTCTATTAAAAATTGATGGCTGCATTGACATGAATTGTTTAAATGACACCATGGTTGCCTTCTCCTTAGGCAACACTCCAAGCACATCACACAATAGTATCCTGAGGCCAGTTTCAAGCGGATGATGTATCCCAAACATATTGTCATAACCTACTGGCCTTCGATCAATTATTCTTTCTTAATTTATCATTATGAAATCACATTTACAATAATTTGTCCTAAGCAATTATAAATTTTAACATACATATGCCATCATAGAGCATGTAAAGACAACTAATCAACACAATCAATCAATTTCATACTTATAGTGGCATGTCATATCACATATCATTCAAACAAAAACACAATCACAGGATCAAGCAAGCATAAAAACCCACACTTGGGAACACAACACATACTCTATATTTGGCCCCAAGCTTGAATTTGCCTGGAATTGCTGCCATACCTATCGCACGTCTCCACAAAAACCCAAAATTACCTCTAACTCTAAATTTTGTCGCTCAAGGTCTACTCGATGTGTTCAGTCCATCTGCAAAAATTCAAAGCAATAACTTTTTCTATCCACTTCGCTCTAGAATCTATTTAGGTAAGAAATAGGACCATTGAGTCATAGGTTATCGTCTCAAGATGGTGTCAACAGGTAGAATCTGTAGAACCATCCAACAAGTTTTTCCCATCTTTTCGAGATTGTGACCAAACGATTTAAACTCCATGAGCTTGATTCAACCTATCAGTAGTATGTTTCTCAACTTGCTTTCTAACTTGAGACATCATCCCAGCAACCATGCTTCTCTTTTGTCAATTTGTTGACGACGACGCTAGCTTTCACTAGTAAGAGCATAAAATTAATCAAATCAACATGTATTTTCATTGCACCCAAACGTATGTTCGAACCCTAATAACTTACATGGTTTGTTGTCTTTTCAACTCATAGTTTTACATGCAAACCAACATAAGTACTCTATCCCCACAAGCAACGTAATATTTATATCAACAATAGCATGCATCAAGAGTTTGTTAAAACAATCCTAAACATTCACAACATTATCAAAATCTCTACTATGCTTTCTAACTGCTTGAAATATTAACCCATCATGCTAAAAATAATTATATACATTTGTTAACGCAAAAAACTAGTAAAATTAGGCTTGTTTGGCTGTGTCACCCCCTTCACAGTGTGCAAACTGTAATAGTCATTTGTGGCAGCCACTCCGAATGCATAGCAAGCCACTAACACAAACTATAGTCTACTGTTGTCACCCATAACTGCCCTCCCATATGCTGGAAAAGGGCAAAATGTGTTCTCCAGGCTGTGAATTCCCAAACAACAATAAAGAGAATCAAAGTGAACAAATATGTGAGAGAGAGAGCATTTGGTTGAGAGAGAAAGGCCAGGATAGAGAGGGATCAGACGAAAGGAAGGGAGCCGAGAGAGGGTTCAGCTGATGGAGCAGGTGAGAGAGCTGGGTGTGATGGGGAGAGTGAGAGAGCCATAGAGTGGGCAAGAGAGCTTAGAAGAATGAGGGAGAGAAGGAGAGAAATCGAAGAGAGAGTGTGAGTAGAGAATGAAGGAGTAAAGGTGAAAGAGGGTGAGAGTGAGAGGTAGTGAGGGTGAGAGAACACAGGAGAACGAGAGGGGAAGAGCAAAGAAAGTGAGAGAGTTCAAGTGGGGGAGACGCTATTGTGAGGGAGAGAAAAAGAAAGGGGGAGGATGGCTAACTTGTTTCTCTCTGCCTCCTCCTTCTCCTTCCTCAACCTTCGTTGTCTTCTTCTCTTTCAGTTCTTCTTCTTTTGCTTCTTCTTCTGCCTTTTGTTTCTCTATGTTGAACCCATTACCGAAAGAGGGAGACAGATCCGTCGACATTGGGCCTTTTCATACAGGTGCAACATGGGTCCTGGTCTAGACCCTAATCCACAGTCCTGCTCACAGCAAGTGTCACATGTTACATTATTAATCAAGCAAATTTGAATATTCATGAACATACAATTTCATTCAAGTACATTAACATTCTATTCACCCAGTCAAACACTAAGAAAACACACAAAACAATCAACAAATTCCTAGATAAACTAGCTATTTTTCGTTCTCAACACCTTTGGACATCAATTTTGCATGAACAATTAAACCATGTAAAATAACAAAATACTTTCCATGCCAATCAAACCCTAAAGAAAAGATATGAAATAACAGACAAATCGAATTAAAATCACATAACCGACTTTGCTGAAGAAGAGAAAGATACAAGTTTACAAATAATATACCTAATATAATTGGAAATTAACTAACTACATGATATAAATGTGATAGAAATAAATTAAATGAGTAAGATGTCCCTTTTTATGCAAACTACACTTTTCATGACAAAATGATGTAATTTGCCTAAAGAAACGGTCAAAGGTGATAAAATAGTGCCAAAGCTATTCAAATTTAGTGAAAGATGTCCGATATATTAATGAATTTGACCCATTTCATAGCCAAAACTCCATTATAATTTAAAAATATATTCAAATTTTATTACAAGAAATAGTTGAAAAGCAGGTTTTGCAATTTACAGAAAGCTAGAACGCAAACTGGTCACTAAGAACATACTTATATTCGATTTCTACGAAAATTAGTCAACAAAAAGTAGGGTTAGAGACCTTTCTAAAGACAAAAATTGACTTTTAATATTTTTTTATTTTTCCATATGAAATCAAATTTTCAAAACTATCCAAAATTATAGTTTTTTAGTACTTAGGCAAAGTATGCCCTCATAAATTTAAAACATAGAAGAATAACACCCTAGTCATGATGACTATGCTAAAAATACTGACTGGTAAGTCTAATCTAGATCGAACTGAACACTCAAAAAACAGAAAATCATGCAATTCAATTCATAAACCACATAAAATTACCTACCTAACCTATTCTTCCCTACCCAGAAAAAATGGAGGATAATGACTATACGTGACCTATGGTTCCTATATGCATTTATGGAACATTTAACGCATGACATAAATTGCATGAAATAATAATTACGTAATAAAAAAGAGAAACTTCATGAAATAATGAATACATCATAGACAAAGTATTTGGGTTATTATCCATATCATGTCATAAAATCTAATTAATGCATATATGGAGGCCAACCTAAACTTTCATGTCTGATATGTCATGCACATGATGATATAAACCTAAGTACAAGGTGAGCATGACATAAATCTGCATGCAGATGCTTGGATGTATCATGAGGCAACACTTAAAGAGCATGTATGAACATGATATGCGCAGGCATGAACATACTATGATGAATATATGCATTAATGGATGGAAATGCAAGAGGAATGAAATTGGATGCAATGTTTCTAAATGTGATGTGGTGAAGCAAAGCATTGTTCTTATGAAACAAGGCAAAGTAAACCAAGGCATAGCAAAGTGTAAGCTTAGAACCAAAATTGTCAAGTATATAACATCCATAAAACTAATGTCAAAATGGAAAACAACTACTAAAATAAGCAATGTGAAGCTCAAGTTAATTGTAACTTCTTAAACATATCAGATCACACATGCATATCCATTCTATAATCCTCAATCACAAAATGATATGCCAACAGTACGATTAATGGCTGAAACCTTGAATATGGAATTTTGGAAAACTTAACTGCAAGAGAATCTTTATCTACCCAAAGTTACACATACAAGATTTAGGCTTTGCATAGAGCTGCCTAATGGGCATAAGCTGGGCATTGGGGTAGACACTAAGACGACACCTTGTTGAGAACTAGACATTAAGATTGGAGTGTCGATCTCCAGTAGGCGAGAAGAAACAGGCTCACAAGTGAGCAAAATTCATCAACGTTCATGATAGCAGAGAAGGCTAGAATGGTTTAAAGGGAAAATGCCCTTAGATGAGGCAGGCGTTGGATGTTGGTAAACAAAAATCATTTTTAGTCTCAACCAGGTGATTGGGGCTCACCAGATAAGACCAAGATGATGCGCAAATCTGGCTGAATGAAGGCAGCATAACGCCGGTTTACATTGGGGAGATAGCCTGGCAACATTGAAGAGATAGGGGTGTCAAGCATTCATCGGAATGAGAGACAAGTGCCAAGCACCGGCATAATGACATTCATCATGAAGATGAAGAGGGGCATTGGTGTTCATGAGAAAAAATGAGAGATTTCTTAAAAACAAAATGAAACAAAACTTAACGGTGCATTTGGATGCACCCTCAAAACAACGTTTGAGATGAAAAACAGTGTTTTCCTTCCCAATCGTCATTTTGTGGATGTTGGGATCACCTTCAAACGACATTTCCAAAAACCAGTTTTTCCAAAACGAGTTTTTTTCACTCTTTTGAATAACCTGCTTGGGTGTCTTTTTTCACCCTAAACGACGATTTGGGGCACATGGAACTGGTCATCCTATTTTCTTTATTATTCTTGAAATTAAAGTCACCTTTTGTAAATCATGTTACAGTGATGTTTTCTCATTAATGTATCATGGTTGTCTATGCCATAAAATTTAGTGGTTGCCTGTGCCATAAAGTTTAATGCATCCATTTTAACACAGGGATGTTCAATTTGCATACTCGTTTTTTTCATCATATGATGGTTTTTGTATATGCTTTACAGCTTCGACTTCTAAACTATGGTGCCTTTAGGCATCACTATGGCACTTGTCAGCTCGTTTTCATTTCTTTTATTCTTAATGGCAATAATATATAAATAATATCTTATAGATAATACTTAAAGGTCTCATATAGTTTTTAAAAGCACCATCTAAAACTTATTTTTTGTCATTCAAACAAAAACTAGGTTTTGAAAAATGGAAACCTGGTTTTTGTCATCTCATCCAAACACATAAAACCAGGTTTTAAAAACTCACTAAAAAATTGATTTTTACAAAACCAAGTTTTCACCAAAACCATTTTTTCAAGGTGTCATCAAAATGCAACCTAAACCTTTCTCTTTCTTAACAAGGTGAAATTAAAAAAAAAAAAATAATGTCAAATCAAAGAAAACATGCCTTAAGAGTTTTTAAAAATGAAAAAATTGTGCTTGAAGTGTAGGCGTCAAGCATCAAACACACATCAACTCGATGTTTATGATTCACAAAGGTGACGTGCAAGCATCGTGCAAGTTTCCAGTTCACCCACAACATCGAGGCATTAGATAGACTGATAGTCTCGAGGCATATGTTTCAGACATAAACACATAAGTACTTAACAACACTAATTGCATGTCATGGGGGATATGTGGCTGGATGAGGACACAACACCTAGGACCTGAGCCATGATATGACCCCTAATTATGACACAATACTCTAGACCTATTAATTTATCCAATCCTATGTTAGTCTATTTTAAATTGGACTAAGTTAATAATATGTCATATATTTTATGTTAGTTAATTACTGAGTTGACATGTTATTATGTTAATAATACGTTAGTCCATTTTATGTGATTGGTTTGCTCACCCCCACTCCTCCTCAACTATAAATATCCATTGGGGTGAGGGTTGGGGGGTAGGTGTGGGTGAACGTCCTAAGACTTCAGGCTTGTGCTCTCCTTCTCATGCTCAAGCTCTTTCTTCTTGCTCTCTCTCTCTCTTCCATCCTCTCTAGTGCTGACACCTTGCTGAAGTGTCGCCATTTTCTCCATGCATGGCACCATTCTGTCCAAGCTCTAGGCGCCACCACGAGGAGGCTTCGTTGAAGTTTTCTCTTCTTTCTTCACTCACCTAGGGAAACTCTGCTGGATTTCCACCATCATTTGCCACCAATCTATCCATCACTCTACCAGATTTCTACCAGCCCTAGCCATCATTCTAAACACCACTGTACCCATTGCTGCCACCGAAGGAGGACTTTTCTTCATTTGCCACTACCACATCTAAGTCTCTACTTCTCTAAGCAGTCCCTCTTTACATACATCGAGTCCTATTTCGGTGCTTTGTTTAATATGTCATATAGAGTTAATTAGTTTAATATGTTGTATGTATTTAGCTTTAATCATCCTGCTTTAATCATGGTTAGCATAAAGTAGAGTTATTTTAATTGTCATTAGGGTTAATAAAGTGAACTATGCTTTCATTTTCTTATTTCCCCTTGGTTATGTTTTATGTTCTAAGTTAATCATTTTTATCTTTCTTGCATTGTGTAGTTAGGTTATCTGTGAGATTAATAAAACTTCAAACCCATTTCTAGATAAACTTGACCCTCTAACCATCTCCAGTCATTGAGCCTAGCCTAGCCTGGTTAAAGCTGGCTCAACCAACTTGAGTCTAGTTTGAGACAAACTCAATGCCACACTAGACCAAGGAAATCTCCTTATGACCTATTTGACTCAACTAAGGCCTAATTGAGTTTGTTTAAGGTGGTCAACCTAAACTAGTCTCAATTTTGGTTAATTTGGAGTAAAGCCAGATTGGTTGGACAAAACCTGGCTCGCTCATTTGAAGTTGCTAACTTGGATGGGTTCATGCTTACATGAAAAGACAAACAGGCTTCCCCTTGTAGCCCACCTCCCAATGGGTTCTTTATAAGATCAGCTTGACATCTTTGAGGTACTCAACCTGAGCAATTCAGAAACTCATTTCGAGCTTACACTTCATTGGACATTCCACTAAAGCAAGCTTGACTTGGTCAATCATCATTTAGTTTGCTCAGGGGTCCTTACCTGAGCAAGACTTTTGCTTAGCTAAGACCAGCCCAACACAACGACACATAACACTTTTAGGAACGGCCAGAAACCATTCCTAAAAGTGTGGGAGGTCGTTCCTAAAAATAATTGGGAACAAACGGGTCACATTCCTAAAGTTCTGCTAATTGCTTTTAGGAACAATAATCACAGTTCCTAATGAATGCTTAACGATCACCTCGACCATTCCTAGAACCTCATGCAATCACTTTTAGGAATAAGAAAGTTGCACCAGCCGTTCCTACTCATTCAATTACTTTTGAGTGAGAGAGAGAGAGAGAGAGAGAAAGATAAAAAGAACCAAGAGCATAGTCCTCCTATAAAATTTCCTTATGAAAGGAAGGAGGTTTATATATCCAAGCACATCTGTGGAAACTGAAATTTGAAACACGAATTTCGTATTGCACAAACAAACACTTGAAAAAAAAAACAAGGTTGCAGCTTCTTTCCTGTTGAAGCACAATATAAGGCTTTTTTGCTATTTAAATGTGATCCACGAACAGCAATCATTTTATAATATTGTCCTAGAAAGTGTAGCAATATGAAAGATTAAGTCCATTGGTTGTACGATGTACCATCCAATAACTACACAAAAAGGAACCTGCAGCAACATCAATCACCTCAATAAAAGAAAAGATCAATAAACAACACAGCGAAGGAAAACATATTTGAACGGTTAGCTACATCTCAATCAAACATGTTGAAGAAAAGAAATCAACGAATTTGTCTTACATCTAACATTTACTCTTCTTATTCATATGATATTTCATTCTATTGGCTAAAATAATATCTAAAATAGATGGTATAGGTGACAAACATGATATTTTTTGCGAGAAACCGAAAAATATTTCTTGTTATCTTATTGCTACTATACATTTTCATTCATCATACGCTATTGAACCTAAAACAACCAAGAATGGAGTAAAGTGAGAATGTACATTATTCTATATTGGTGTTAAAAATGTAAATCATCAGGAGCCCAAGATGTGCATTAAAAGCATAAATGCATAAAATATCAATAGCATGAAGACAACAAGAGTATGAACATACAGATGCATAGACACATAGTTGAAATGTCACTTATAAAAAACATTCTAAACTTGTAAAATGTTCATCATAGAAAATACATAAGCATATGAAATCAATTCCAATTGCTAACTAGTGATTGGCAGAAGGAACCTTTGAGGCCTACATATACACAAAAACCAAAAGTAGGACAGGTAAGGTGCTCAAGTTATTGTAATAAAGAAGCATCTTACATGGTTGTGTGTAATACAGATGCAAAGTAACCAATAACCTTCACATAACAAAAGAAACAAAAAATGTATCACCTATACCCTTTATCTGACACCCTCCTAGACATGGGATCTAAAATAAAATGAGCCCCATCCACTGGCTTGCCTACAGTAACTTAAATAAAGGGAACTTTGATTGGAGAAGATTGAATACCTTTAAGAAATGCATTGAGGCTTATTGGGCATGAACTCATAGACAAGAACCTCCCCTTTCAAGGCAAAAACCCAGCAGCCTAACCAAGTTTTTCTATTGAAGCCTAAAAATCAATATAACTTCATTCATTAACTCTTTTGAGCCATGATGGAAACCTTGGGAAAGTCTTTTTATTGCCACTATCCTTCCATTGAACTCACCCTGTAACAAGGGGATTCAGTTCTACAACGTCTGCAGTTTCAGAGATCTAAAAATTGAAATTTTACTGAATTACTTATCTTGGATACAAGACCAAATCCTCCACACTTAAGTTGATTCTCCTTTACGGTTAGCTTCTTGTATGCACTTTAGGTTGAATTGAGGCAACTTAAAGCATCATCACTAAATTCCAATGAAGCTATCCCAAGGTCATATGTTAATTATTCTAATAGATACAATAACAATTGCAACATGCAATAGTTTGTCAACATGAACAAGGCAAATAGTTGTTGCAATAACTAATATGTGCAACTCAAATTTGTGAGTACCTGATAAGTGTTAGACTTTCTTTGTAGTTGGAGGCATTTGACGTACCAAATTCTCCACCTATTCCTCTTCACTAGCTGGTCTTGCCTTTAGCTGTTGAAAAGAAAAAACAGAAATAATTCCATGACATGTTGCAGCAGCAATAGTAGCATTCCTTCACAAGTAAAGCAAACCATCCTAGGCAAAGGTTTCACTACATCATGTATGACCTTGTTCATATGCATATAGAAAATGACACCAATACATGCATAGTCAGATGGAAAGGAGCATGAACTTCTTAACAATCAGATTTGTTTAGGAGTGGTAGTTAGAAGAGGTTGAAGACATACCAAAGCATAACAACTCCCAACTGGATGCCAGCTGCAACATACCTTCAAAAAAAGTGTAAGATTCTTCCATTTATCATGTTTTACAACATGAAAGTAGAAATGGTTTCTTAACTACAATCAACAAAGCATCAGGTGTACTAGTCAAAAATCAAGAACAGGCCCTTCTTCTAGAACAACTATGTGGTCCACTCTTGGTGGTTTATTATCTATGAGCATGGGAGTAAATGATCATATTCAGGGTAGCTAACATGTACAAGTTGCATTCACGGCTAGGCATGGCCAACCATTTGCTTCTTTGGTCTGTAGGCCCATGTCAAAAATTGCTGCTATTGTCTTTGATTTTCAGACCAATGGAAGGCTTCTACCTAGAAATGCAGTTCTTTTTAATAACTGATATTTTTTAACTGCAAGGACCCATCAATAAAGAAGCATCGTAGAGAATGTGCAGTATGCTTTGTGCCACATCAAGCAAACTACATTTTCAATCAAGCATGCTATGCTCATCATGGTCACTAACTGGGAGGTAGCAAACTATGCAGAGGCTAATAATGAAAGATATCAAAAGAATGAGAATTTAGAGATGCACATAAGTAGAAATGATGCTTACCAAATTCCACATCCATAATTTTCACAAATAGGGCAAGGCAGTTACTGGTCCATGAAACATTGCTGCAAAAGGTTTAACTAGTTATCAGCAACTGTGTATAGAAATAATAAATTTAATCCATATGCACCTACATAGATAACCATATGATATTGGAGACATCATGGTTGTAGTCTCCATCATGAACACCCATGACATATGTTGGTGTACCGTCTCCCTTTGTTGGAGTTGTAGTTATGACCATCTTAGCTAGCAAATGCGTAACCACAAAACTATATGAATAAAATAGAATGCTCTCAAAATAAATTATTCTCGTTACACTGTTTCTTTTCTCTTAGCATTATATTTTTATATATTTTCAAGCTCATCGTAGACCTATGGGTGATTGATAACTCTGCATCCACCTATCAGCATTGGTTTGGTCGTGATTGTAGATTGTGTTCACTTGGTTTCGCCATTGGTGAATGTTGATCATTTATGAAATTTGAGTTGCAACATACAATTAATACATGTATGCACATGGATGAAATTATTACTAGCTCTTTATTTGGAATTAAAAATACATAAGAAACATACCTGAAAAAAGTGTGAGTAAATTAAGTCAATTGAACCTCAAAATCTAATAGAGATTTATCATATGTATCTACAGATGAGTGATGAATGCAATTATTGGATGTATAATGGATAGAATAGAGGTTGATTGGCTACATTCTCTCTAGTGTAGTCAAAACCAAGATGAGGCTATAACATTTTACTCTACCAACCTCTACATATCAAGAACTGAATTTTCTACTCCATTTGATGCCTACAACAATTATCATCTACATTGAGGAAACTAAAATCATAACATAGAAACATTGCAAATTACTTACCTAATCAATTGAACTAGTTTGACAAATTTTACATGAAAATTTTAATGAGAGAACCAATTTATTCTTCCATTTGCATTATTTCTTGTTCTAACACCATCTGGTCTTTGATTCATTATTTATTTAGTTGTTCCTACAATCAATTTATTGTGAATGCATTCATGTAAAAAGAAAAAATTACCATTTTCATATAATGAAAGGCAAATAAAAAATGATACTTACAACAACTTCACTTGTCATTTTGCTATTCTTATCCATCTTCATGAAAATTTCAACTCTTGATGAGTCTCTTCCACTCTCAATTTTCTATTCATATATCGAAAAAACAACTTTTTTAGTACATTGTTATGATAAATACTGGATAAAAACTATAATAGATTAAGCTACATAAGGCATTGCTCACCATTTCTACAGCTACGTGTGCAAAGCTTTTGGTACCTGCAATGTGAGTGAAGCCCTGTTGTACACAATTTTCTACATTTTTATCACTTTTTTTTCTACATTTGACCATGTATTCAATTAATTACATAATTATATCTTTCATGTGTACTTAATTGTAACAAGAAGACATATTTTAGTATAATATTAATAAAAATGTGCAGGCCTTTGTAGTTTCAGTCTCCCAATAGTACACAACAACATGCCACTGGTCAGGAAGAACTTGTGGAGGATAACCCTCTATACGCATATCAAGTGTACAATATACTTGTAACGATCTTTTTTAAGGTTACATTTTCATTTTCCCAATAACTGGAAATGTACATGAGCATCCACTGTTTTTGCGACTCATCAATCTCAAAAATTTGCTGCAATTAAAGAAACTTCATGTAGGTTATGCAACACACAAAGTCTTACACTTTTAAAAATGAACCATGTTATGCATTTACTTGCCTATATTCGAGCCCACATATCATCTTTATAAATCTTCCCATCTCACGCCAACCCTTCCAAATAAGTTTTAAAGTCTTTAATAGATTTTCCTATGGGTTGCTCAAATCTATTGAACTCTAATGGTATTTTTCTATCATCTCCTCTCTTTGGCATGCTCATACCTCAAGTGGTCCCTTGCCTCTTCACTTTCTCTATCATTCAATTGGGACAGTTATTTAAAAGAAATGTAAGTATTTATGGTAAATATTAAATTTTTTAATGTTTGACGTAGATTCTTTTGTTGTGAAAATGTTGTCGAGTCACTCAAGCTATGAGATATCTGCAAAACAATTAATTAATTTAAAAAATTTAATGTATTAACAATTTTTTAACTATTTAGCAAGAAAAGAATGAAATTGAAATTTATATGGCATGAACCACTACATCCAAGTTCATTTTCACTTCTTTGCAATTGTAACTGATGCATATCTACACTTGTTTCAATCATATTTGTTCTATCCCAACTTGTATTATTGTTATGGTCGTCAAAGGAATTTATTTTTTTAACATCATTATTCTAATATATCTCAATACCATCAACATAAGTAGATTCAACATTACCATGCTATTGTTCTATAATTTGATAAAATCCCTTGGCCCCATTTTTATAGCAATTCTTAGTATGATCTTGTACGTAAAGTTTTTGTGCTTAATTATCTAATACGAAAGATTCATCTTTTATACATGCATGGCTGAATTCGGCAAATGTAAATCCAAATTCATCTACTTTCAAACCTCTATCACATGGGCTAAGAATATTAAATTAAACATATTTGAATAATGAAAACTTAAGATCCCTCTAATTTGTTACTTCAATTATGTCTGTCAAAACACCTTAATATATGATATTTATTTCAACTGGATTTCCACCATTTTCCCTTGAGAAACTTGAAGTTATAGCATTTACTGCTGCAACACCAGTATTTTGGGTTTTCATACTTTCTTCCTTGACCTTTGTATGAAACCAAAATCCATTTATAATGAATCCTTTAAAGCTTCTTGCTAAGGGTTGAGGACCATGAGAAAGTCATTTAATTCTTCTTGGCCCCGTTGACGTAATGATTGAACCTGCAACATGAAAACTTTAATTAATATATGTTTGCACCCCTCTTGTGCAGAAGTAAGGAAGGTCATGCGAAGCAATATAGTAAATAGGAATTGGTTTTGGTTTAGAAGACTTTTAGGAAAAAAGGAACTGCTTGACAGTACGAAGTCTAACCGTTCATGCCACCTTTAACAGGGGTAACGGGCTAAGGTCTAACATTTATCCATTATACAAGTCATTTGATTGATGATCTTCCAAATATGCAGGAACTAGATTTGATTTTGAAGTTCATTTTGAATTTGATTGAAAATTTGGATTTCAATTTTAACAATCGATCAAAAACTTGAATTTGTTAGCGAATTGATTGGATTGATCTTGAAATTGGAATTGGGGAATTTGATGTTGACATTTAATTTGGGAATAATTGAAGGTTTAGACTTTAAACCAATTTGAAATTTTGAAATTGAATATTAAAAAAAAATAGTACTCGTAGATGTTGAACTTCTTTTGAAGTTTGAAAGGATTGGGAGGCAAATTGCTGATTTTTTTAGTTCTTTTTAGAAGAACTCAGTTTCAGGATTTTGAAATGAATCCTCTTTAGAAAAATTCAAGTTGTTGAAATCATTTCAAAATTAAATGAGTTTTTATTGCTTTGAGACAAGTGATTGATCCAAATCTCCATTGCAATATGACTTGGTTATGGTAAAAATTCTGAATTGATTCACTTTTAACTAGGTGACTACTTGGGTTATAATCCATTTATAATGAATGCTTTTTGAAATCAATGTAGATGCCTTATTCAAACATGTGTAATTTAGTTTCCATTCATATTGTTGAAGGGTTTTGGAATGTTGGACAGCTTCTAAGTTCATTGTTGATATTTTTGCAAGAATGTGTCGTAGTGCACAGTCCTTGGGCTTGGTCTGATTTTAGAAACCAAAGTTTTGGAGTTTTTGGAACTTCTATTTTTTGAAACGATTTGTAGAGTTTAATTCACTTTGATCAAGTCAGTATTTGAGAATCCAGCTGATTTAGTTGAATTTACAAACTTTCTTCTATCGTATAAAAAGTGGATTTCAGCTTTTAAGCAGAAATGTGGATGGATTATCTTGTTTAACTGAAACCCAGTTAATTAATCTTGCTTAAAGCCATGCCTTGTGTGTTTTGGAGCATTTTGACTCATGGGATTTGTCCCTAAGTGATTGAAATTCAATTCGAATACTCGGTTCTACACAACATGATCTTGAAATCTGAATTATTTGGCTTGACAAGTTTTTTATTTATATGAAAAATTGATTTCAGCTTTTAAGCTGAAGTGTAATGGATTTTTTATTCAAATCTATTTGATTTTGAATGTTTGCCTTGCTTGGGGTCATACTTTGAGAAATCCAAGATGTTTTGGAGTACTTAGAATCTGCTCTCAAGTGATTTTGGCTTGAATGTATGATTTTGAGATTCAGATTTTCAAATTTTGAGAAATCTCATTTTAGATGATCTGGTAACCATCACTTTGGATTGATTTTGTTGGCTTTGTACTTTCTTGCGACGGATAAATATGGGCTTGAAAATATAATTTGAGACACATTGTTTTGGTAAAGTCACTTTGGATGGACTAAACTTCTTGTCTGAGCGAATCCAGTCTTGGATTGACTAAAATTAGTTCATTGTATACTTTATCAGGGTTGCAATGCCATTGGGGTGTGTTCGTCATACATTCGCTTCTCGTCTCCCTTTCTCACATACCATGTCAATATGAAATTTGGAGAGAAACATCTACACTTACATAGATGAGCCAATCCTTCTCTCTTGATTTTGGGATTGTCTCATTGTAGCTTCGTACAATTCGAGACTTCACAAAAATTGGATTTTATCCATGGGTGAGATAGTTTAGAAAACTTTCTATTCAATGAAAACTTTCCTTTCCTTGCTTTGAAAAATGGGTATTGGTTGGGTATTTGCCAAAATCACATACATGCACAAATCAATGCTTTAATATGTACATTTCCACACGCGGCAACACAGCTGGACATCATCCACAGCCTTGATAATCCCACCCCCACCATGTCACATCCTCCATTCATCTCAGGCAAGAATAAAGACTAATTAGAAGGCTCATCTTGCTCGAGTAAAGGAGACTGAGCTGACGTTTGGGAGAATGATTAGTTTTGGAGCAGCTAGGTATTGGTTGGACAATAGGGAGATGGTCCAAGTTTGGTAGCAGCAAGGCTGCTGGTTTGATGTAGCTGAGAGCTACAACTGACCTTGGTGACAGCAAGGCTGTTACTGTACGTCACATAGGTGGCGAGTGCGGCGGCGGCAAGAATATTTTTACTATTATTATCAATTTATTATATATGTATATATATATATATAGCAAATTTGTGTATAAACAACAAAATTATCAAATAATTTGAAATTACAAATCAACAATTCAACGAGTCTTTTAAGTTATTAAGGTATAGAACATAATGCATATGACCCTATTAGAAGTGTAGAACAGCATATATTATATATAGTGAATACTGTAACTTAGTAATATAACATACTAACATATATACAAAAGCAGAAATTGAAATTAACATTTGGAAAGTAGAACACGGCTGCACCTATAATACAAGTAACAAAACTTATATATTAATATATTATAACCAATAGCCAATAATGTATACCACGATATGAATCAGCAGTAAAAGTGTAAAACAAAATGTTAAAACGACAACTTACACAATTGTATATCATATACTATGAAAACAGAAATAAAACAATAACATAAATCAGACAATAATTATAAAATCCTAAAAAAAGGTACATCACAAATAAGAACTGAAAAACACACAGCAAACAATTATTCATCAGTCATCACACACGTTAAAAAAACTGAAAAAAAAAAAACTGGACAACAGTGCAAAAATGAACATAAAAAGGTGATAGTTGATACTTGATAGAATAATTTAATAAAACTCAATAGAGAACGTCGAAGGACTGGAAGACAAATCACCATCTCAGGTCGCTGTCGTTGGTTACCGACTGAAAACTGATAAAAGAAGAACACTAGTTGCTAGAGGACTGAATGCCGGTTGCCTTTGCCAGAGAAGGGCTCCAGGTCGTCGCTGGAAGACACTCTGCCTGTCTTAGGTCGCCGTCGCACCGATGGCCGCCGGAAAATCATTTTCCATCAAGTTTCTCTACGCACACACGGAAGGCCGAACTCCAAAGGGATCGGGCGGTCGACTGGCTTCAATCAAAACCCTAATTCCCTTTTCAATATTTATAACGAAATAATTAAAAAACAAGAAAGGACACGGATAGGCTCAACATGGGTTGATCGCACCCGAGTCGTATCGACCTAGGCAAAAATAAAGTATTCGTGTGACTTAGCTGTCACTGTTTGGGGGCAGCAGAGATACTGTTTGGAGTAGCAAAGAGCTGCCAGAAATTGAAACGGTAGGGCTGCTAGTTTAAAATAAAGATTAGCGTGTCTACTATTGCTCTGGATGGTAGAGCAGCAGGGGCGATTAGGAGGCAGCGAGACTGCTACCTCTGATTAGGAGCAGCTGAAGGTGGGTCTGAGGAGCAGTTGGGTTACTGCAGTTCTGAACTGAAAGCAGCAATGGAGCTGTTGTTTTAGACTTGAAGACAGCAACGAACGGTCAATGGGAGCAAGTGATCAGCAGGGGATTGGAGATAACAATGAGCTGGTCCAGATTTGAGAATAAGCTAGGCTACTGCAGTTAGGGAAGCATGTCTATACGGTTGGAGCTGTAAATAGTGGACATGGACCTGAGGAGCAGCAGGGCTTCTGCGGTCTCAAACTGAGGAACAGCAGTATTGCTGCAGTTCCGAGCTTGGTAGCAGCGAGGCTGCTGTTGTTTGAGTAGGAAGAAGGCAGGACGTGTCTTTTCTTTAATAGCAGCAAGACCAAGCAGTTAGGGAGTGATTCGTGCGTTTGTCCAAGGATGCAAAAATCAAATCTAATAATCAACTAGTGAGGTTGCTGACCTGGATGAGAATGCGACAGCTGGTAATGCCGGTTGAAGAGCAGCTGAATGGGGCTGCGTCTGCTGGGGCTGAACGCAGACTAGGAGCTGCACTTTGCTGGAGGTGAATGCAGGTTGGAGCAGCGCTCTTTTGAAAGCTGACATAGCAGATGGAGCTGCGTTCTGCTTATGAAGAGTTGGGATGGGAGCTCAGCAAGATGAAGACAACTACTGTTCTGGAGAAGCAGTTTGAGGAAGGTCGACTGAAGACACTGATTGGTGAAGCGACAACAGCTGGAGCAGATTGCAGGAGCAGCTGAGGTTGCTGGCTGGAAGAGCAGCTGCTGTTGATGAAGATTGGAGGACGTCCAAGAGATCCAGCCCCTATTTGAGCTGCTGAAGAAGGACTTGGAGCTGCAAGGCATCCCAACTGCTGAAGACGGGCTTGGAGGCTGCTGTCCAAGATGTTGAAGTGAACCAGGGAAGAAGTCTGATAAAGTGTCCAAAGGAGAACAGCAGCTGTCGATGTTGGCTAGAGGAGACGCCTGCTAGTGCATCGAGTTTGAGGAAGGACAGTAGCTGGTGATGCTCCAAGGGAGAAATCTTCCTGCTTGGGTCGAGTTGAAGAGCAGCAACTGGGTGACATCAGTTGGAATCGAGGCAGGCCGAAGACGTCAAAGGGAGTTGCGTACTCTTGCTGTTGAAGCTACTGCTTGGAGAAGTCTAAAGCATGTCCAAAGATCCAGCCCCTACTTGAGTTATTTAATGTGTCATGTATAGAGCTGCAGCCGATGTTGTAAATAGGGCTCGGCCCGGGCCGATGTTGTAAATAGGGCTCGGCCCCGGGCCGGGCCGCCAGCGGGGGCCCGGGTTAGGGCCGGAAAAAACCTGGCCCGACTGGATCCAGCCCCGTTAAAGATTAAAAAATATTTTTTATTTTTTGTTATTTTAATAATATATATTTATTACTAACAAATATATTTTATATTTAAAAAAATTATTTTAAAATTTAAAAAATATTATTTTATTATAACCGGGCCGAGCCGGGCCGGGTGAGACCCATGGGTTTCAGATATCGGGCCGGACCCGGGCCCGCCGAACCGTTCCCGACCCTGTTTTGCCGGGCCCGAGGCCGTTCCCGACCCTGTTTTACCGGGCCGGCCTGGCCCGGCCTGATGCCCACCTCTACCTGTAAAAGGTGAAAAAAAGAGGTGCGGCGTTGAGCCCCTCAACGCAAGGCATTGGTTGAAGCGTAGACTTCATGGTCAAATTTATAGATTATATA
Source organism: Nymphaea thermarum (assembly GCA_011799765.1). Taxonomy (NCBI): domain Eukaryota; kingdom Viridiplantae; phylum Streptophyta; class Magnoliopsida; order Nymphaeales; family Nymphaeaceae; genus Nymphaea; species Nymphaea thermarum. The sequence goes on from JAANDH010000412.1 coordinate 164,896, forward strand.
ATATGTATAAAAAATAATAAGAAAATTGAAAAGTAAACATTTAAAATAGCGAATATACCAATAAAGAACAATACAAAAAACACATTAAAAACATGCATTATATTAACATGTCTAATAAAAAAATGATAAAAAAATGAAACTTCTAAAATAATTCCAATGAATCATCCTTCCTTAAAAGAGAAAAAGAACTGAAGTAGGGGAAACAAATGAACCTAATTCCGAAAGTCATCCATTATATTAACCACAAATTTGGTAAGTTCTGTGCTATATTAGCACATTTTATCTTCCATCTTCAAGCTATACAAGCACCTTATTCAATTTTGCAGCGCATGGAAGTAACAACTCAAAGCTTGGTCCTTGAGATCTTTCTAAAATTCATAAAGAAATTTGGTTTGATTTTTCTAGAAAAAAACAGATAATAGCATGATACTTTTCGTCAAAAAAACCTCTGAATGTGTGTGCTTTTGTTACAAAATTTAGTCAATCAACTTACAATTGTAGAATTGCTAATTTATTTTCAGTTATTAACTAAATATTAGACAAGTAGATGAGTGCAGGCAATTAGAAGAGAGGTGCAGCAATCGCCAACTAGCCACCCCTCAAAGACAATGAGATTTGAGAAAGAGAGGGGTAGGCGTTTGGCAGGTGAACAGTGGTGGTGGCGAACTTCTGACAATGGCCGGCAGGCACCAATCCGACAATTTTTCCCCCTTTCTCTCAGGTTTTCTGTTTTGAACAGTGAATGCCAGACCATTTTTATGCCTGAACAGAAAAGCTCGATGTGCACATCCGTTATTTTGCTTTTCTTTTAATTCTTTTAATAAAAAAAATTGACATGCCTGAAACGTATGCCTTAGCATGAGCACGAACTGTGGCGCCCTTCACCCATTAGCTTCAAGCCATTTCTCTGCAAAAATGACTCAAGGCATACGCTTCAAGGCGTGAAGCGTACGCCTTTTACAACACTGGCCTCAGCTGTAGGCATTGATGGGATTCTTAGGAATTCTTGGCCCCTTCTGCTTAGGGACCAACTTAATTAGTTGGAAGAGATAAGTTTCTCAACTAAAAGGAGTGAGCTACTCCAATTCAGTTTAAGAAACTCCAGCTTCCAAGAGTTGGTTTTTTGGATTTTTCTTTTTTAGAATTTTTTTGAAAAAGCACGACACTTCTAAGAGGCTACCAACTTCTAAAATGATTTTGAATTTTTTTGAAGTCACTTGAAATGATTTTCAAAAGAAGAGAGTTACAGTTTGACTGAGCTCCTCTTCAATTACCTTGATTTAATTTTTTTTAATTAGAATTACTTGAAATAATTCTAAGGAAGAAGAGAGAGAGAATCACACTCAAATGGGTTAAATTGGCTTAATCGAATTTGAAAGAGAGTTCTTTTAGCTGGGTTTTACTCCTACTAAGGAGAATAAAAATTTCCACTTTGAAAATTCTTGGATCGAATGACATGACAAGAGAACTAAATTCTCTTTAAAATTTCAAATCCAATGGGCCCTACCTAGCGCACACACATGTGTTAGGTGAGTCTTGATTCAGTCAAAGTCCATCGCAGCTTTGACTGGGCTCTTAATTTGATAATTTTCATTCTTGAACATAGATTTTATCTAATTCTAGTTCGAATCATGTTCTGAACACTTTCCTTAGCAAATGCATGCCAAGTTGGTTTACTTCTAAATGCAATTCAATTTTTGAGTGAATTGAGTTCTTTTTTACTTTGTTTGAGTCAGATCATAAGATCACATATTGTCAATTGACTTGAGACAACCTCATGTTAAGGTTTCTGTTGTTTAGAATTTTCATGCACATTTTGGCCCGAAATTATAGTGATGGAGAACTTAACGAAATTAAATTTTTAACTTAGTTTAGATTATGGTTTTAAATCCAAATTGAAATTTGAGCTTTGAATTTCGGACTTAGCTTCTTGGCTTTGATTTGGGTTGGTTTTAGAGATTCATTTTAGTTATAATTGGATTTGAATTTGAACCTTGTTTTAAATTCAATAAGAGATTTGATTTTGTAATTTACAATTCTAAGTTAATTTATAGCTGGCATCGTAATTGATTCCCAAACTCGGGCCTAGGATGGGATTGGATAAGCATCAAACTAGCTTGCTTTGGATTTTGGTTGACTTTTTTTGTAAAATTTTGAAATTGCCACTGAAAACATTTGGAGAAATTTAGGGTGTTAATAGATGCCCATCTTTGTTGTTGAACAAGCCTTGTTTAGCGCCAAAGACACACACACCAAATTTTTGCAAATTTTGTAAATTTAACTTGAAATTTTACTTTTCATATTGAGTATGGTTACCTTTGCAGAGAGTGACAGTCGAGGGCAAATGCTTGAATATAAAATTTCTTTCTCAATTTCATAGGAAACATTGTCGAGAAATTCATGTTGATCAGAAAATAGTGCAATTGTTAAGAGCTTTCACACTTGACACTTTAAAGAAATGGGCCTTTCATGCCTTGTATCCTTGATAGTTGCCTTTCTTTTGTTGCTTTTTTGGCTCTCTTTTGAATTTGCTCTTGAGCCACTTTTTGCCTTTGGTGGAAAATACCTCACCACCCTAGGGCTACTACGGAGTTTTTGAAATGTCATGCATATCGAGCTTTCTTCTAAACCATTATAATGAGCTTTAGGTTGATAGCTCTCCAACCAGTCTACCTTAGGGTACCAGTGCACACACCCCTCGAACTTACTCACTCAAGTTGGAAAGGCTTTACAAGGTGTGACATAAACAAATTGTTCATGGATTACTTTTACATTGATGGCATAAGAATAGGTCGTATGACCACCTGCTACTGTAAAACTTTAAACCAGAGGAACAATTACACTCACCTCAAGCTCATCACTCAACTCATTTTGTTTGATAACTTTGTCTTTCATCCTACCAATGTCCTTTTAGTGACAAGGGCTTTTCATCATGGTATCTTATACTAGACCTTCGCAAGTGTTGGATTGTTAGGATGAATATTGACTTCTAAACACTAATCCATCATTTTCATTGGAATTTCTTGTATAATGTAAACCAACGACCCTTGTGGTAGCTCATTTATAGTCGAGTCATGGACTCAATCTTTGAAATTTGAAAATTGTTTTGTAACAATTTTTGAAAAGATTATTTGAATTCATTTTAGGAAATTCATTTGAGAAAATAGTTTGCAAAGTCAATTTGGCTTGACTGCTAGGAAGTAAAATACTCTAAAGGCTTGGAAAGAATGTGTAGATATTTATTCATTAGAGAATTATTGTGCAGATTTCTACTATTTTAATCCAAGACCACACTAAAGCCTAGAATTTTTTGAGATGCAATGCATGATTGAATCAAGAATTTTCACCCCCATCGGCATTGATTAGTCAATAAGAATTGTGTGATAAGGCTTCCTTAATGGTGTAAGGTCCTTTTCAATTTGTTGTCCATTTGTCTTTGGGACTGCCCCTGAGAGGAGCTATAAATCGAATGACTAAGTCATTTATTTGAATTTTCTTTCAATGATAGATTTGGCATAATGATGAGACACTCTTTTGCAATAAGCTTTCTGCATGTTTGGCTACTTGTAGCCTTTTTTCATCGATAAGATCAAGTTGTGCTAATCTCCCTCACTTGTACTTGTTGATGAGAGGTTCAATGAGTCTGACGAACTTCATTGTAGGCTCTTGGATGTGTAATGGAAGGACAATGTCTATTTCATACACTAATTCTATTGGTGTGGCATTTGTGGGCATCTAGATAGTAGCCCAATATGCCCAGAGTACATCGTGGAATTTTTGTGTCAATCTTGGCTTATTTGTATAGCTCTTTCCAAAATTTGTATCAGAATTTTGTTTGTTGCTTCTACTTGACCATTGCCCTAGGGACAATATGTATCAGAGAAGTGATGTTGTATTTGATATTTTTTTGGCAGAGGTTGCACATCTTTTTATTTTTGAAATGAGTGTCACTGACGCCAAATTTGCATCGGAGATTTTTATAGATGAATGACACTATATGTTACCTTCAATTGTTTTTTGGTTACTACTTCCACCTAAATGGTGAAATAGTCACTAGCTGCTAGGAAATACCACTGCCCATTGGAGGCAAGTAGATTGGTAAGGCCGACTACATCGAAGGCCCATATTGAATATGGCAAAGGTGAGCTGCCATGAGAGCTTGAATTGATGGTGCATGCAGTTGACATTTGATGTACTTTTTGGCGAATTGATGACAGTCATTATGATGGTGGGCCAGTAGTACCCTACTATGACTATCTATATAGCAAGGGAATGATGCCCCACATGTCATCGATTGATGCTTCCTACATGTCGTGTCATCCACAAATTCCTTTGTAGGCTTCATGGATTGATGCTTCCTACTTGTCGTGTCATCCACAAATTCCTTTGTAGGCTTCATGGATGACTTCGATGCTTCCTACTTGTCATGTCATCCACAAATTCCTTTGTAGGCTTCATGAATGACTTCTGATGTTTCCTACTTGTCAAGACATCTAGCATATTTTGTGTTGAACCCATTTCTATAGAGAACTTCAGCAAGAATAAAATACCTTGTTGACATGTGTCTTAGTTTTTTTTGCTTTTTGCAAGGCATCTCTGGTGGAAATGTCCCATTTTGAATAGTCTTTGATATCTTGATACCAAGGTGCTTCTCTACGTCTACTTTGAGTACTAACTCTGGTATAACATATGCCAGTTGTTTGAATCTACGAACTTCGAAAGACCCGATCGACTCTTCGAGATGAAAGTGATGGTGGGGCTGAGACTGACCAAACCATCTACAATCAGGTTTAATTCCATTTGATATATGAAATTTGGCATTTCTTGAACTATCCTATGAAGGATATCGCCAATTTTTAGTAGGACATCAATTTATGACCCTTAACTTGTCTATCACCATTAACTTGACCAACAACTAAGAGGAAATCTATGAAGATATGAACTCTACACACTTTAAACTTGATAAACATTTTGAATCCCTGAATTAAGGCTTCATATTCAGCCATGTTGTGTGCACAAAGAAACTTAGTTTGAGGGAATACGGGATCGTTTCATTTTTTAATGTAATGAAAAGTATTCTAATATCTGCTCCTATGTTGCTCTTGGAACCATCAAAATACATGTTTCATACCAGATCTGGTTTTATTACTTTGATTTCTTCATTCAAGAAGTCATCATTTGTTTTGATTTATTCTGATAAGATGAAATCATCCAACTGATTTGTGATGGTTTGCCCCTTGATTAATTTTTAGGATACATATTCTAAATAGTATTGCATCAACAAAATTTGTCACTTTGTTATCATCCCCTTTAAAAATGGTTGTTCGAGGATAGATTTGAGTGGGTCAGCTTGGATAAAATTTTTATTTCATATGACAGTAGGTAATGTCTCAATTTTTGACACATCTACACTAATGACAAGCAAGTCATTTCCATACGGGAGTAACTTTTCTCATATTATACAAATGTCTTACTGACATAGTAGATGACATGCTCTATTGCATCATCCTTCATATTGTGTTAGGAAACCACCACACATTGAGTGGTTGATTGTAATGTAAAACAATAATGGTTTTCCCAAAATTGAAAGTTTTAATATTGGTGGATCAAAAAGATACTTCCTGATTCTTTCAAAAGACATTTGGGATTTAGGTCCCCATTCAAACTTAACTTCTTTTCTCATAAGTTTATTAAATGATTCGCATCTCACAACCAAGTTAGAGATAAATCTTCTAATTGACTGAATTTGGCTTTGTAGGCTGTGCAACTCTTTTAATTGGTTGGACGAGATATTTCTATGATTTCATTGCTTTCGTTGGATCTATTTCGATCTCTTTTTTGAAGGCCATGGAACCTAATAGCCTGCTGGATTTTATCTCGAAATGCACTTTCATGGATTTAGTTTGAGTTTATATTGTAGAAGCTTATCAAATATTTAAGAGTGAATACCAATATGATTCTCTCTTGTTTTTTACTTCATTAGTAAATCATGAACATAAGCAGCCATGATGTTATGCATCTATATGTTTGCAATAGCCCTCTGGTATGTTGTGTTGGCATTTTTCAAAACAAAGAGGCATATTACTATATAGCAAAAGGTACCCAAAGGGGTTGTGAAAGATGTTTTAGATTGGTTTTGAGTGGCGAGCTTAATCTGGTTACATCCAAAATATGCATCTATAAAGGAAAACATTTCTCGTACCATTGTACTATCCACCAACAAATCAATGTTTGCTAATAAATAGTTATCCTTTGGAGTTGCTTTTTTCATATCCTTGAAATCGACGTAGAGATGAATTTTACTATTTTTCTTGATGACTACCATGATGTTTGAAACTACTTGTGGTAGTCAATTATTCAGATAAATCTGACTTTCAATAGGTCTTGGAGACCTTCTTTGACTTCCCCCTCGAGCTGAGGGTCGAATTTGCTTAGTTTTTGCTTAATTAGCTTGTATTCTGGCTTTAAGAATAATTGATGCTTGACCAATTTGATGTCAAGGTCGGGCTTGTCCTTATAAGTCAATGCAAAGGCCTCTTGATAATTTGTGAGGAACTTAAACATCTCTTTCTTTTGTTCCGTACAGAAGTCGATTCCAATTTGCAATATCTTTGGATTATCTATTGTACCAATGTTAATTTTTTCGATCGGATCACTAACTAAAGACAATAATTGATCTTGTTTTTCCATTTGAGTGAACTCTGAACACTTGGTCTTTGTGAGTTCGAGATGCACTTCTTTTAGTAACTTTGATTGTTGATATTTGGATGCCATTCTGGAGACAAAATAGGAATGTTAGACTTTGATTGAAACACAAACCAGTTCTTGTGTTGTCTACAATGGACACATCTTCAGATTTGCCCACCAATCAACCAAATAGATGAGTAACAGTGGTGTCTAGTATCTTGTTTATGATGTGGAAAGTGTCATTGTGCATGACACCTCTGTTGAAGAAATCTTTGTCTATAAATAATATAGGACCATTTTGATTTTGTCAGTATACCGACTTGTCACCTCTATTTGGGCGGAATTTTTTAGTATTCAAAGGGACAAAGAATCAGGCCATTTGAAGAGCATTTCTAGAAGTTTTGAATCGAATGCATCATCCAACAGTAATATCTCTTCCATGGGAGCATAACTGGTAGACGGTGCTTCCTTGGGATTTGTTGCCTCTCTATCTTTTTTGGCCAACAATTCAAAGAAATTCAATGGATTTTCTTTCTTCTCTTTACTAGTCATCATACTTGATGTTTAAATAGAACTTGGTCATAGTATACTTGACCATTGACACTGTCTTCTTGCAGTACTTTGGGAATGCATTAGTAATTATTTCCAGTTAGCCTGGAGTTACTTTAATCAACTCCTTGCCCATTACATTCTGAATTATATTTTTATGTACCAAGTGGTCTTAAGTATCATGACCTGGTGCTCGGTCAAATTTGCAGAATTGGTTTTTGTTCCTTCTCATTACAAGAGGGGTTTGGAGACTTTTGGTAGTGACAGTGTACCTCTTCATTAATTCATTCACGATCTTGTCATAAGTCTAATCTAGTGCTATGAACTTCCTATCATAACTCCAACCTGGGTGTTTACTCTTGTTGTTGATGTTGTTGTTGGTACTACCTCTAGCCTTATGATAGGAGTTCTTTCCTTTTGGATAATCAGCCTTTTCATTCTTTGCCAATGCTGCATTTGCAACGAGATTGGCAGTAATGTACTGAGCCCTTGTTCTTTTTGGCTTCTTCTTTGTGTTCTAATACAACTATGTTGAATGCTCCATTTTTTATGCTAGCTTTAATGATCTCGACTCTTTTCATTAAGTCAATAAATTACTTAATAGGAGTGTTTGAAATCAAACTTCTAGTGTTTGAAATCAAACTTCTTAATGATTGAGAAAGATTGTTGGTGATCAGTCCTAACACATGAGACTGAGATATTTGATCCCTCAATTTATTGCAAGATCATTGTACCTTTGAATGAAATCTCTGGCCCTTTTTCTTGGTTTCTGTTTCATATTGCATAGGGTAAATTGTTGGAGCAGTTTTCACATTCTGGATGAACTATTCGATAAACAAATTGATCAACTTAAAAATGACATTTGACATTTTAGGAAATGACTATACTTGAGAAAATTTAGACAAATAATGGCGGGTTCCTGCATGATCGGCCTCTTTTTGTACCCTTCCCATGGGAAAGTGGGGTAGGCCACGTGAAGTAGTAGAAAATAAGAAGTAGTTTTGGTTTGGAAGATTTTTAGGAAAAAGGGATCTGCCTATCGGTATGAGGTCTGACCATTCCTACCACCTTTAACGGGGTAATCGGGTCAAAGTCAAACATTTTTCAATTGTACAAGTCATTTAATTGACGGTCTTCCGATATGCTTGTTCAAGAATTGGATTTGATTTTGAGGTTCTTTTTGAACTTGAATTTGTTTGAGAATTCATTTGGATTGATCTTGAAATTGGAGATGGTTGAAGTTTAATTTGGGAACAATTGAATGTTTAGACTTTAGACCAACATGAAATTTTGAAATTGAATTTCTTTTGAAAATAGATATTATTGCTGGATTTTGAACTTCTTTTGAAGTTGAAAATGATAGGATTCAGAGGCAAATTGCTGATTTTGGAGTACGTTTTGGAAGAATTTTGTTTTAGAACTTTGAGATGAATTCTCTTTAGAAATGTTTGGATTTGAAATTTTCAAGTTTTTGAAATCAATTTGAGCATGAAATGAGTACTTGTCACTTTGAGACAAACGGTTGATCTAAATCTTCATTGCAATATGAATTGATCACGACAACAATTTTGAATTGGTTCACTTATATCTAGGCGATTAGTGGATTGTGTGCTTATGTAGTGAGTAGATTTGTGAAAGCAATCTATATGCGTCATTCATGCTTTGCATTTTCACCTTTCTGTGCATAACTTAGTTTTCATTCATAGTGTTGAAGGGTTTTGATATTCTGGATAGCTTCTATGCTCATTGTTGATATTTTGAATAAAAAATGTGTCTTAGTTCATTGTCCTTGACCTTGCTTAGATTTTAGAAAGTTTGAATTTAGAAACCAAAGTTTTGGAGTTTTTGGAATTTCTATTTTCTTCTAAACGATTTGTAGAGTTTGGGATTCACTTTGATCAAGTCAGTATTTGAAAATTCTGTTGATTGAGTTGATTTGACAAACTTTTGTTTGTCATATAAAAAGTGGATTTCAGCTTTTAAGCTAAAATGCAGATGGATTATTTTTTTTATTAAAACCATTTAATTAATCTTGCTTAAAACCATGCCTTTTGGGTTTTGAAGCATTTTGACACTTTGGGTTTGTCCCTAAGTGTGTGCTTGTTTCACCACGGATCTAAGATCCCTGGTGATCTAAGATATCACCATGGACTTAAGGTATGAACTCCACCCCTTCCCACGTGCTACCATCTGATCTTAAATTCATGGTTTTTAACATGCAATGTGGATTTAAGATCGACGTTACGGAGATCCTCAATTTGTTTAAACTGAGGATCTGAAGTACATCCTTTAATGGAGCCTCGGATCTAAGATCTAAGGCTATCAATGCAATCTAAGTGATTGAAAATTCAATTTGAATACTTGATTCTTGAAACGTAATCTTGAAATCCATATTCTTTGGCTTGACAAGTTTTTGATTTATATGACAAACTGATTTCAGCTTTTAAGCTGAAGAGTAATAGATTTTTTATTTTGAACACTTGTATTACTTGGAGCCATACTTTGAGGAGTTCAAGGTGTTTTGAAATGCTTAGAATCTTCTCCCAAATTATTTCGGCTTGAATATCTAACTGTGGGATCTGGATTTCAAATTTTGAGAATTATCATTTTAGATTATTTTGTCCATCACTTTGGATTGATTTTAGTAGCCTTGTCCTTTTGGCAACGGCCAACTATGGTTTTGAAAACTCAATTTGAGAGACATTGTTTTGGCAAACTTACTCTGCAACATCATAATAACTTCTAAAAGTTTCGGAAATAATAAGATTTGAAAAAACATCGTTTGGATTATTTTAGTCACGCACAAGATTAACTAAACTACTTGTTTGAGTGAATCCAATTTTATATTGACTATAATTAGTTAATTGGATATTTTAATGGGTTTGGAATGCCATTTGGGCTTGATTGTCATACATTCACTGTTCGCATACCATGTCAATATGAAATTAGAGAGAAACATCTACACAAATGAGACAATCATTCTCTCTCGATTTTGAAATTTTCTCAACATTGCTTCGTACAATTTGGGATTTTTTCAAAAATCGGATGTTTAGTTCATGATTGAGCTAGTTTAGAAACCCTTTTTTTTCCTTGCTCTGAAAAAAGGGTTTTGGTTGGTTATTTGCCGAAATCGTATGCATGCATGCATCAATGCTATAGTATGTATGCATGCATCAATGCTATAGTATGTATGCATGCATCAATGCTTTAATATGTACATTTCCACGCGCAGCAACGTAGCTGGTGATCAATCCCAGCCTTTAATAAAATGAATGATAATCTTATCCCTCATGTTCCATTCATCTCATGCAAGAAAATAAAATAAAGACTGATTAGAAGGCTCACCTTGCTCGAACGAAGGGAACTGAGCTGACGTTTGGGAGGGAAGAGGCTAAGCTAGAATTTGTTGTGTTTGGTCTAGGAGTAGCTGGGTATTGGTTGGACAGTAGGGAGCTGGTCCAAGTTTGGTAGCAGCAAGTCTGCTAGTTTGAGGCAGCTGAGAGCTACAACTAAGATTGGTGATGGCAAGACTGTCACTGTTTGGGGGCAACAGAGCTACTGGTTGGAGTAGCACAGAGATTCTGGAAATTGAAAATGTCAGGGCTGGTAGTTTAAAGTAAAGAGTAGCATGTCCGCTACGGCTCTGGGCATTGGAGAAGCAGGGTTGAGTAGGAGGCAGCAAGACTGCTACTTCAAGTTAGGAGCAACTCAAGGTGGGTCTCAGGAGAAGTTGGATTACTTCTGTTTTGAACTAAAAGCAGGAATGGGTCCGTCCTTTTAGACTTGAAGATAGTAGAGAGCTGCTTATTGAAGCATGTGACCTGCTGGGAATTGAAGACAGCAAGGGGCTGATCCAGATTTGAGAATGGCTAGGCTACTGCAGCTTAGGGGAGCAGGTCTGCTACGGTTGGAGCAGTAGAGAGTTGACATGGACCTAAGGAGCAGTAGGGCTGCTATGGTGTCAAAGTGAGGAGTAGTAGGGTTGGTGCAGTTCCAAGCTTGGTAGAAGCAAGGCTATTTGAGTGCAAAAGAGGCAGGACTTGTTGCTTTTCTAATGGTAGCATGACCAACAAGTTGGGAATAAGTTGTGCACCTGTCCAAGGATGCAAAAGTCAAATTTAATAATTGTGAACACCCCTGAACACCCAAAATTTTTGCAAGTCCAAATAACCATTTTACCCTTCACAATGAGAATTCCAATTTGATTTTGAAAGCCCAAGTTTCAAAAATAAATGGCTATTTCTAAAGCAAATAAGCACTTTTCACACCAGCATTAAACACCTAGACCAGATCACCTAAGTTGTCCAAAGTAGAAAAATATCATTTTCCCCTACATCTCGACATTGCACCTAGAAAGTAAGAATTTTTCACCAAAATTTCTGAGAATTGCCAAACATTTGAGCAATTAGGCCATTTTCCAATTTTACATGACCCCAAGAATCATCAAAGTCAGCTCGCCAGGGTTATTTCAATCTGAAACCAGTTTTCTTATAGCTCAAATCAGCTTTCGAAACTTAAAGCTGTGATTTTTAGCTCAACTAAGTAAAACAAGTTTGCCTTAATGGAGAGAAAGTTTTATTTCACTGATTTTGAGTTACCTAAACCAAGTTCCAATCATATACTAACTTGCATATTTCTACTAGGCCTTTCTGAGGAATTTTCAAGGGTTTGAGCTGAATTTGAGCTCAACCTAGAAGATTGAGCTAAAATTGAGCTAGGGCCATGTTTATCATCTATAGATTAAGTTGCTCTTAGTTTGGGTTGAGTTCAATTCAATTTTGGGTGCTTTCTCTCTCATGTTTTCGAGAGTTTCAGCTGAATTTAAGCTAAGGATTGAGCTAAAACCGAGGTAATGTAGAAATCAAGCTTCTTTTAGTTCATCTTGAGTTCATTCATCCTACTTTAGATGTAATTCAGTTTGGAGTGTTTCCTCTATCCTATTTTAAGAGATTGGAGCTGAATTTGAGCTTAAATTGATAGAGTGAGATGAAATTGAGCGGGAATTATGTGTATAGTGAGTAAATAGATATTTCCTTAGTTTATTTTGAGTTCAATTCAGTTCTGAAGGTCGTGAGGTCATTCCTAGTATTTGCGACACTTTGTAAACAACTGTCGAGCTTCTACAAAATTAAAGTGAATTTCTTTGATCTTTAAGCATGTCCTTACTTTTTCAAGTACCCTCAATTTCACCTATGAAAATTCCAATAAAAGTTTGTTTTTTGTAGCCTTCATTGATTTTGCTTTATAAATGTGTCATATACTATTTGGTAAAAATTTGTTTTTGATTTTTAGAGTTAGTTCGAGAGGAATTTTCAACAAGATTTTAACCAGAGCATATTTAGGAACTTAGCTACATGTTGGTTTAGTCAAATCTAGAAAATTCATCTGGAACTTCGAAAATACACACAGGGGTAAAATGATCAATTCCTTTTGAGCTATATTCTTCTATATAAATAGGGATAGGTCGCATATACTTTGGTTTATGATTTTCTGATATTAGAA
>JAANDH010000412.1:181389-215915 GCA_011799765.1 Nymphaea thermarum
TAGTCAGACATCGATAGGTTGGGTCCCCTCACTCAAAATCCTGCCCAAAGAAAAAAGGCAAGTACATGTGTTTTATTTCATTTGTTACAGGTTTACATATAAGATTCAATAGAAAATTATACATGTAAACAATAATTAACTAGTCAAGTTGTTGCTGACTTGGATGAGAATGTGGCGAAGCTGGTTATGCTGGTTGAAGAGCAGCAGATTGAGGCTGCGTCTGCTGGAGGTGAACACAGACTAGGAGCTGCAGTTTGCCGGAGGTGAATGCATGTTAGAGCTGCGTCCTGTTGAAAGCTGATGTAGCAGGTACAGTACTTGTGTTTTTCCTACGACAAGTTGGGATGGGAGCTCAGCAAGATGAAGACAACTGCCATTTTGGAGCAGCTGATTGAGGAAGCTCGGCTGGAAGAGCAACTGCGAATTGGTGAAGTGACTACTGCTGAAGTAGATTGCATTAGCAGCTGAGGGTGCTGACTGCAGGGGCGGAGGGAGTGGGGGCCTGCCTAGGCCATGGCCCCACCCTAACAAATGAGAAAAAAAAAAAAGTGTAAAAATTGATTTTTTTTTTTTTTTTTTGCTTCTATGTATTTTTTAAATGTAAGTTCAGTTTGATCCTATCCAAATCCAACTCATAAAACCCAATTCCCATTTGACCCGCCCATCCAACAAATCCTCGCTCTGCCCCTGGCTGGCTGGAAAAGAAACTGCTGTTGATGAAGACTGGAGGACGTCCAAGAGATCCAACCCCTACTTGAGTTGCTGAAGAAAGACTCGGAGCTGCGAGGCATTCAAACTATTGAAGTTGGGCTTGGAGGCTGCTATCCAAGCTGCTGCAGCGAGCTGGGGAAGACATCTGCTAAAGTGTCCAAAGGAGAGCAGCACCTGTCGATGTTGGCTGGAGGAGACGCAGGCCAGCAATTTTAGCTGATCTTAGCTGTCGAAGACAGTAGCCGGTGATGCACCAAGGGTGAAGCTTCCTGCTCGAGCCAAGTTGAAGAGTAGCAACTGGGTGACACCAGCTAAAATTGAGGCAAGGTAAAGGCATCCAAGGGAGTCACGGCAGAGGAGGTTGCTACTGAAGCTACCGTTGGAAGAAGTCTGAATATGGTTGGAAGAAGTCTGAAGCATATTCAAGAGAGCCAGCCCCTACTTGAGCTGCTACATGCGTCTTTATAGAGTTTCAGCTGTAGTCATTGATGGGATTCTTAGGAACTTGGTCCCTTCAGCTTAGGAACCAAGTTAGTTAATTGAGAGAGATAATTCTCTCAGCTAAAAGGAATGGGAGAGAGGGTATGGCCAGCTGGGCTATCCACTCTCTAATGAATGTTCCATCATAAGATGGATCAGTCTTTTCTTTTTTAAAGATTTTAACAGTTGGCAATGAAAATTTTGTTTAAAAAAAAAAGAGAAAGAAGGTTACGCCTGCTAGAGGCTGCCTCTCCAATGGGTCTTGGAAGTAGATCAGTTCTTACGAAGCTGGTCTACGAAGATCTTTCTAAGAAGATCTGAGCTGAGAGAGAGAGAGAGAAATACCCAAAGGGCAGCTCTTTGACTCGTCTATCCAAGTCAACTCTAGCCGAGCTGGCTTAGGATTTCAAATCCAAATTAAAATTTAAGTTTTGAATTTCGGACTTTGCTTCTTGGCTTTGATCCAGATTGGTTTTAGAAGTTCATTTTAGTTCTAGTTGGATCTGAATTTGAAATCTTGTTCCAAATTTGATAGGAGCTTTGATTTTGCAATTTACAATTGTAAGCTAATTTAGAACTGAGATCGTAATTGATTCTCAAACTTGGGTATAGGATGGGATTGATAGGCATCGAAGTGGGTAGCATTGGATTTTTCCTAACATATTTTGTAAAATTTTCAAAATGGGTTCAGGAAAAATTTATAAAAGTTTGGGGTGCTGACAATATATGTTATATAACACTTCATAAAATTTATTTAAAAAGGTAAGTGACTTGCATGTTGTCTGACCCAATCTTGAAACTCTTTTTTGTGTATGCATTCGATTTCATGAGGGAATTTTTGTTGCAAACTTAATATTTAAGATGCAATCTATATACTTAATGAAAATATGTGACCAAAATTTATAAAGATAATAATCAAATAGACTCAAAAAATAGATATTTTACTGTATATATTGTGTAGCAAATGACCTATTTAACAACATATATTGATGCACTTGTTGTAAGGTATTGTGATCGAATGAAAATATTTCAAGCGTCCCAAGACTTTGACCATCTTCATTTCTTGTGGACCATTTTACTTAGTTTCAACTCTATGTGAGTAATGAGAACAAAATTTGACACATTTTTCTGCTAAATAACCTTATGGCAATCAAACCTTCTAGATGACATTTATTTTGCACATATATACTTTCAGACTGCACAGATACCTACAAAATATTCAGCCTTAATTTTCAACAAGAAAACCATATTGATATACTGAAAAGAATTATATAAGCTTCAGTGTTCTTCCAAGATTAGAGTAGCATAGGCAAAGCGAACCTATGCAAATGGAAAACAAAGACAAGACTTGGTAATGGTAGTTAGAACCAATTGAAACAACATCTTGAAGATCATATCAGAGAACACTAACCACACAAGGAAATAACATAAAGCAAACACAAAGTATATTAAGACAGCTGAATGAGGTAAATAAAAATAAATCAAGGGCTATGCCCCTACTTTGACGATCCAAGAAGAAAAAGAAGTAAACTCAAAGTGCACTATTACTGGTGGCCGCCCCTTACTTTGAAGCTGCAAGTGTTTGATCAGCTGGCTCAAGGGCATGTTCTGGACACCTAGATCTAAGTAAGTTTGGTAGTGGGGAGAAGCACAATGGGTGCCGCCATCAAATTCTTTGGTGAAGAATATGGAACATTGTTGGAAGTAGATGAAGCAACAACCTTTTCTCTAAGAGGAGACTATGCGAATCTTGAATCAAAGTGGCAAATGATGCACCATGTCCTTCATCTTCAAAGTCCCACCTTTCCAGATTTGACATCTATTACGCACAGTAGGTTTAGACATAAGAGGCAAGACGTGAGCCAAAGTTGTGCAGAGAATTAAAAATATTACCTACTCTATGTTTTGATTTGAAACAAGCTTGATTATAGTCTCTAGTTTTTCGATTTAATTTTACATATATATATCTGCTATACCACTTCCTGCCTGGGCCTCAGAATACACTCGCTACCACTTGCCGCTAGCCGAGCCAGCGGAACCCTGAAAATCATGGCTCGATAAAGGAAGTTAGACAGAGAGCAAGAGAGAGGGGTCTACCTGATTTATTGGCCTAAAGCTTCAATGGTGAGTTGTGAGTGTGACACAAGGTCAGAATGGATTTCGGCAGATGGAAGAGATAAGCAGGGAAGTGGCACGCACATAGGATGAAGAAATGCAGGAGGAGAAAGAAAGCAAAGGGGGGGTGGGGAAGAATACTCGCGTCACTAAAGGCGATATCTAAAGCAAGCCATCGGTGATGCAACGATCTTGGCCGCCATGTTCTTCGTGTCACTAAAGTCGCCCAGCCAAGCCGTCAGTGACACTACAGATTGACACCGAAAGACCCAGCCATCAATGACATGATGGCTTTTTGTGTTACTTAAGTCCTACAAGTCAGCAACCACATTGCATTATTGAGTGTTATAGCTGGCTAAGCCATTCGTGACGCTGGTGCAAATCACGTCAATAAAACGTACTTAACTATAAAGTGATATGAGATAGCATCAGCAAAGATTGACCACCTCTAAACTCATGCATCAGTGAATTTCTGTGATCTCTGATACTACGTGCCCATACCACAGTTGAGTAACATGAACGAAAAATCATCAACATGGTGATAGTATTATACAGACAATAAAGCTAGGCTAGGCAGATGAGCAGCAGGACAAGACATACTTAGAATGCGATATCATGGCATCATATTTGCATATCTTTGCTTCAAACATTGAACAGGCATTCTAGGGACAATATCTCAACTTCAGATCATTTTGAAAAATTCCATCTAATAAGCCACCACTTGTCAACATGCATTGTAGCAAATAAGTGGGGTTGGTCTCATGACCAATTGTAGTAGCAGGATTAAAACTATCACAGAAAGGCAAGGTACTGACTACCAAAACAAAGCCAAAAACCAACCAAATAGTCACAAATCCTGAGAATAGAAAAAGGGAAAATGAAAAGCAAATTAAAGAGTCAAAAAGTAAATGTAAAGGAATAAAGAGGTGAAGGAAACCCAAATCCTCCAAAATCAAAACTAAAAAGTAAAGGCAAAAAAAAAAAAAAAAAAAAAAAATCATTCCTAAAAGAAACAAATAAGAAGAACAAAGAAATGCCGATGGCCCAAAACCTTCACGAGAACCCCCAACGGCAAGGAACATGTAACCTTCTCAGGAGATGGCGGCTTGTCCATGATTCTATGGTTGGGAAAGCGCCGACATTCCTACTCTTGGTTTCAGGATTAGTCGAAATAAATTTCTTAAAAAAATTTCATCTGAGCAGGAGGAAATTTTCACTATGGAGTGAAATTGCCCCCTAAGTTGTAAAGCTGCTTCAGGAATCAGGACCTTGATGGTCTTACTGAACACCCTTTAATTTGAGTCTCACATGTGATGATGTTTCCGGTTCATAAGATTAATATTTATGAGAGAAAGTCAAACTAAAGAGGCATCGCCGCTTAGGCTTATGTTACCCTTCTTGAAAAAAATTGACTCTTATTTAATTGGATTGTAAGGATTGTCCTCAACGTCACGGATAATTAGTTATCAGTGCGGACACATCGCAAATTCAAACAGAGTAAAATATGGGAATAATAAATGGCTTCACTATCCTATATAAATGACTTCACCACTAAATCCCACATGATTGTGTCTTTTCCGGAGATCCCGTTTGGGAGTTTATCTGGACATGGGTTTGGCTTGGTCGCGTCTTTGGCTGAAATGGGTATGACTGCATCTGATTTTGGGTCGTAAAGTCGTGAATGAAATAGAATGTCCATACGCTGAACCCTGCGTTGCTTTACTGGGAACCGCAGCCGGGTGAGTGATCGCTTAGCTTTCGCATGAAGTAGGTGATGAAGTAGAAGAAGAAGGGGAGAAGAGGAAGAGTCCGGCTCGCCGATGGGCAGAAGGAGAAAGCCTCTTCTTCTCACTTCCAACACCCAACTTCTTCACTCCTTCCTCAGTTTGGGGCAAGCCGGAGAGCAGCGAGACGACGACCGGAACTCGTCCGTAGCATGGCTGCGGGAGCAGAATGCGAGTCTCGATGCGTCGTCGTACCGGCTGCGGGCAGGGTTGCTCCGATTTCCGAGCGATGGGATCGATCAAATCCCTGATGGTTTCGACGAGTCTCACTCCGTTGGCGTTTCCGTTTCCATTCTGAAACGGTTGCGTGTGACCTCCGGGTCCTTGGTAATTCTTTTGGTCTTTGCTTTTCCCTGTTTGGAGTTTTACGTTGCAGAATAAATGAATACAGGAATTCGTATAATTGATTGACGTTGATTTTGTTCTTCAGCAATTCCAGTTGCTGTCTAAATGCATGATTGCTCTTCGTTTGATCACTAGAAATGTCACGTTAGCCTCCTTGGGTGTTTCTGGAGTTTTGCCCATGGACAAAGATTATAAAGTAGAGCACAATCTAAAGGGTTCTGCGGGACTAAGGGGCTACCGTTGAAAGTATTAGAGCTAAGCGAGAGCGGCAAATGAGGCCGTGGAAGTCTAACCAAAGAATCTAAATGCGCCTGCATACTGTATGCCGATGACACTTAACCTATTTTTCTGGATAACTAGGTCCAGCACTGTGTAATTTTATGCTGAAACGTAATTGATGTTCTGAAGTTTCATACCAAATGAGGAGGACTGAGTCTGAGCGTGTTGTCTGCGGCCGTTTCTTCTGCTGCTTTTGCTATCATCCTATATAGCCTATAACGTTTTTTCCATGAGTGCAGTGGATACTAGCCTAATGCCAATGAAGTTGGTAGGCCGATATGGTGTATTTTGTATTGTTTAAGTAATTGTTTATCATTTTTTAATGTTCCCAATGTCGACATGGATTGGCTTGTATTGGGCTGAAATTCACTGCACTTCTAACCCAAAATTAACTAAATTTTTGTTGGCGTTAACAGCCGTTCTGTTTTAATCATTAGAAGAAGCCCAAAATATTTAACGGCCACTCTTTAAATAAGTAGCCACACTCATGTTTCACCATCATCAGATGCAGGTGAATGCTTCGGTGCTGGTCTGACACGCCAAATTCGGTAACCAGCCATATGAAGTGTGGTGAACTTCATTTATGCACATCTCTTCTTTGACTGAAGCTGAATGTTTTAATTGACTCATAAGCTCAGATCTTCATTAGTTCAGTCTCATGAACCGGTTACATTTTATGCTTTTGCTAATTAATTTGCTTTTGATAATAAAACATGCTGAATCTGCATGCATAACTATGTTGATATTTACAAGGAGGAAGACATAACTTGATTTGGAAGGAAGAGATCTGCCAACCATCCCAATTTTTGTAATTAGTGTTCCTAATTTTTTGTGATTTGCACAACTAGGCCTATCTTTTCTGTGTCATTATACCGAGAATCTTCCTTAAATGGGGTTTGAGGAACTCCCTATGGCCATCATAGGAGGAATCCTCACTCAGAAGTTAGAGACTTATATACATGATTCTTCAAACGTGACAGATTATATCTTTCGCCTTTCCTTTTTTGAGGAAAAAATAGCTTCGCTGAGTTGACTTAGGTATGCTTGTCATCACTATGAAGAATATTATTTATGTGATGAACGTGGTAAGAATAAGTGAATACCATATGGTTCCTATGCATTAGAAAGATGGTATATCCAAACTTCTGTTAATCATGAATATTTGGAAATCAGCAGGAGATGGACATTTAAGAAGACGGTCGTATATTGTAAACACAATTTGATTGCATGAAGTTATTGCACATTGAATGAAATTCAAGGAGACTCTTGAAAAGTTTAATTGTGGCTTTCATTAGTTTAGACAACTCTTGTATAGAGGCTTGTAAAGGAAAGACAAGGTAAAAAATAGACTTGTATTTTTGGATACTGGTTCTAGATTATTACAAATACGACTCCGTGTAGGTAAAATGTCCATATATTTTATATTTTTGGCATACAATTCTCCCCCCCTCTCCATCCCTCCATCCAGCACATTTCACATTCTGAAACTTGCTCGCATAGTCGCATTTCTTGTGAGTTTCTTATCTGCTCCTTCTGGAAATTTTGAATTTGATCCTGCTTCTTGCATAGAGCAAGATCTTTTCCATGGTTTGGTAAATTTCTCTTGGCTCTTCTGGCTTGTGAATTTTGGTGTAAGGATGACACATTCAAGAATTAATCACTGTTCCTGTAATTTCATTATCTTGGCCTTCAGGTGCTTGTCAGAAATCTTTTGACAAATATCGGAAGGATAGGAAGAATTGTTGTGTTAGGCTCTCCAGTATCTGATCTTTCAGAATGCAACAACCAGTCAACCCATAGTCTCATCAAGAATGCTCTGAATGTTTTACCTTGTTGTAATGTTCCCCCCAATATCCATTTGGCAGATCAGGGAACGGCATATCTCGCTCCACTTATGGCCTTTAACATAGGTCTGCATCTTCTATGTATGAAATCTCTTATTCATGGCAATCATGAACCCGAAAAAGCTGCCAGAGAACACGACCAGGAATTCATGATTTTGTGTGATAAATCCGATGTACATGTTGAAGTGGTTCCGTTGGACCTTATTCATCAGCTTTCAGCCTTCTCAACTTTGGTTGGAAAAATGCCCAAACATGATGGTAAGCATATCTTTCCCAGGTATGCATCACATTTGAGTGTTTCTTTTGTTAAAATACCAAAATGTGGAGCTCTTGAGACGTTGAAGGGGGAGTTGTCACAAGAACAAGCTAATCGCCAGGAGCTGATTGATATAGCGCTACACAATTACTTTAAGACAGACAGGTTCTTCTCAAAAGGTGACGTCTTTGGGGTACAAATCAAATGGAACTGCAATTCCGAATTTTGTACTTTTTGCAGCAATATTGGAAGATCGAGCTCAGCTGAGACAATATATTTCAAGGTCTCATATTTATCTTTCTCCACCTTACTACCATGGTTTGTTCTTCTATCTTGTGGCATTTAGGCTTGTCTTCTTTCTTGATATTTTGAGAATGTTTGCCAGGTTGTCTTTATGGAACCTGCAGATGAAATGATTCTTCGAATTAATTGCAATCAAACTTCACTTGTGCTTGGTGGAAGTGTGGCATCTCGAATCCCTCCTGAATTATTATCAGGGAGGATTGAAGATTTTGTTCCTCCACAGCAGGATGTTCTTCGAATTTTGTTTTCTTTACTTGCACCTACTTTATGTCCTTCAACACTTTCTTCAAAGTTTAGATTGGCAATCCTCTTGCATGGTCCAGCAGGTAAATGACTGATTTTAGGAGTTACTTTGTTCATTTTCTTGTGAATTTCAGGTTTTGTGTGCTAAGATTTTTGACATTTGGCGGGAAATGGAAGATCCTTATCTCAACTCCTTATTGTAAAGAATTATCAGCATTGATCTTTAATTGTGCAAGTAAAAGGGCAGATAATTTTCAGTTTTCCACTAAAATGCAGGAAGTGGCAAACGGACTGTGATCAGATTTGTTGCTCGATCTTTGGGTTTACATGTTGTGGAGTATAGCTGTCATGATTTGATGGACGCCTCTGACAGAGAAATTTCTCAATCACTAAGAAATGCCTTTCTGACAGCTCAAAGGTAGCCTTCATATCTCTATGATGCTGTTAATGCATATTCAGTAGTTGAAAGAGCTAGGCAAGACTGCAGATCCCAAAAACCCGTAGGTGGGAGCCCAGTTGGACCTATTTGATAGAAATTGTATGGGATAAGAGAAAGAAGAAGGTAGGGAAAAAGTGAAAAATTGCAGGTTTTGAAGTTCCTCCACCTAAAAAATATACTAGAAGATGGAATAAACGAAAATAACTGTAGAAACATGAACAAGAAGAGGAAGAGAAACAACGATCACGATGTAACGTGGAAAACCCTCAACAAGAGGGAAAAAACCACGAATGAGGAGGAGCCGGTGCCCACTAGCCGCCAGACTCTCTCTCTCCTTAGATTTTCATTCACACCATAAGGATTAGGGTTACACAACTTAAGTAATGCCCAACAAGGGCTACAAGATGGATCGGGTCTGGATCCAGACCCGGTCCCCCAACTCGTCTAATATACTTCAACACTCCCCCTCAAGTTGGGCATACATATCAAACATGCCCAACTTGGATACATTCCTTTCAAACGGAGTCAATGAAAGAGCCTTCGTCAGATTATCGGCAGTTTGGTCTTCAGACTTCATGTAGGGAAGGACTAACTCTTTAGCATCAATCCTTTCACGAATGAAGTGACGATCAATCTCAACATGCTTTGTTCTGTCGTGTAAAACAGGATTGTTGGCTAAATTGATTGCAGACTTGTTATCACAGTACATCTTCATAGGTCCTTCAATTTCAATTCCAATATCAGTCAGCAATATTTTCAACCATAGTAACTCTGATACTCCCATAGCAACAACTCTATATTCTGCCTCTGCACTAGATCGAGAACATACATCTTGCCTCTTGCTCCTCCATACGACAAGGTTTCCTCCCAGGTAGACACAATACCCTGTAGTAGACAGTCTGGTATCAGTACAACCTGCCCAGTCTGCATTGGAATACCCCTCGATCTCTACAGTCTCTTGTTTTACGTACAAAAGTCCCTTGCCAGGATTTCTCTTCAAGTAACATAACACTCTGTCCACAGCTTTCAAATGAGCGTCAGTAGGTGCATGCATGAATTGACTCAATACACTTACTGCAAATGTGATGTCTGGTCTAGTGAGGGTAAGATAAATCAACTTCCCAACCAGACGTTGATATCTTCCCTTCGCTTCTTCACAAAGCAACTCTCCATCTCTAAGACTCAATTTGTGCCCAGTGTCAAGAGGGGTAGAAGCAGGTCTACACCCTAATTTACCAGTCTCTTTCAACAGGTCTAATGTGTATTTCCTTTGATTTAGCACAAGGCCAGTGCTAGACCTAGCAATCTCAATACCAAGAAAATATCTCAGCTTGTCAAGATCCTTGAGCTCAAATTTCGTAGCCAGTAACCCTTTTAACTTTATGATTTCCTCTTCATCATTCCCTGTGACAATCATGTCATCCACATAAACAAATAAGAGAGTGACTCTGCCCTCCTTCTTCTTCACAAATAGAGTGTGGTCTCCATTCCCTTGATTGTACCCATGATGTTGCATCACACGTCTCAGTCGTTCGAACCACTCTCTGGGAGACTGCTGCTTAAGGCCATATAAGGCCTTTTTCAGCTTACAACATTTCTTTGGTTCTTCATATCCTGGAGGCATACGCATGTACACTTCTTCTTCAAGATCACCATTGAGAAAGACATTCTTAACATCAAGTTGATACATCTTCCACTCCTTCATCACAGCAAGAGATATAACAACTCTCACTGTCTTCATTTTCGCAAAGGAGCAAAGGTCTCCAAGTAATCAATCTCATATTTCTGGCTAAACCCTTTGGCCACAAGACGAGCTTTGTATCTTTCAACACTTCCATCTGGTTTGTACTTGATGGTGTAGACCCACTTAGATCCAACCAAGTGAGCCGCCTCAGGAATCTTTACAACTTCCCATGTCATGTTTCTTCGCAAGGCTTCCATCTCTTCTTGCATTGCATAAGTCCACTTGGGATCACTCTGAGCCTCAGCAACATTCCTGGGAATCATAGCCAAAGAAAGAGAAGATACAAAGCATTTGTAGTCCTTGCTCAATATAGAATATGAAACAAAGTTACCAATAGGATGTTTGGTACATGACCTGACACCCTTTCGCAGGGCGATGAGAAGCTCTTCACTTGCAGCGATGGGAAGCTCTTCACTTGCAACAACAGTCTGAATCTCTTCTTCAACAGGTTGCTTTTGCGCACGACTTGGGTCATCCAGGGAAGGACTAATTGGATTAGGAGTAGAATTCTCACCACCTGTCATCTCATCTGTACAAACTCTTCACCTAGAGTAAACTTGCCCAAATAGACGATTGCATTTCTCTTCTGCCTCAGTGGAACACTCTCCATTTTTCTCTTGTTCATGCACCTCAATAGATGGACCAACGGATTCACGCCTGTAGTCCAAAAAATCTGTAAACTGAATTTTCTGATTCAAAGAATACTCTTCCTGTGACATAGAATACTCCCCCTGAAGAGGATTCTCACCAAAATAGGAAACATGTTCAAGGAAAGTGACATCTTTGGTAACATAGGCTCGACCAGTGGAAGGGTCTCGACACTTGTACCCTTTTTGAGTGGGAGAATACCCTAAAAAAATGCCCTTAATAGACCTTGGATCAAGCTTTTTAATNCTTTTTGGAACATGACGTTGAAAAAGAAGAGCCCGAGTCATATTCAATAACTGACGATTTTTTCGTTCAGCAACTCCATTTTGAGGAGGGGTATAACTACAGGAAGTCTCATGAACAATTCCCTTTTTTCGAAAGAAACTATCAACAGACTGACACATATACTCTCGAGCATTGTCAGATCGAAATGTCTTAACAGATGCTCCATATTGAGTTTCCACATAAGCAATGAAAGTCTCTATGACAGTAGGAACTTCACTACGGTCTTTCAGCAAGTAGACAATAGTGTTACGAGAACAATCATCGATAAAGGTGATAAAGTATTGAAAACCATGACAAGAAGGAATCCCTGTAGGCCCCCACACATCAGAATGAATCATGGCAAATACCTCATTAGACCGATGGCTAGACAGAGGGTATGAAGCCCTAACATGTTTGGCTAGGTGACAGACATCACAAGACACCATAGTCATATCTAACTTGGAACATAGATCAGGAAACAATTGTCTAAGAAGGCCAAAAGACAGGTGTCCAAGGCACTCATGCCAACGCAGAAGCTACTGAAGGGAGTCCTCTCTATTCTTCGTGGCTTGGCTGACTGCCGTCATGAGAGCCTGAACAGCACACATAGGTAAACGATAGAGCCCGTCAGAAGCTAGACCAATCCCAATCCTCTTCCCTGTCACCAAGTCCTGCATAACATAGCGATCAACGGAAAATATAAGTTCGCAATTTAACTCATTCGTGATCTTGCTAACCGACAAGAGATTCAAGGGAATATGAGGAACATGTAGAGCATTGTGGACTAAGAACTTGTTCAAAAGTGGGAGACTCCATTTTCCAGCCACAGAGATAGATGAACCATCGGCAAGGGAAACACGATCCTTTCCTGATGAAAGCTTATACCCATGAAAGACCTTAGGATCGTCGGTCATGTGGTGAGTAGCACCACTGTCAATGATCCACTCTCTCATGCGGCAATCCGCCATCACGTCTGGAGATGAAGAAGCTGCCATAATCACGGATAGTCCAACAGGAGGCACAAGCAGCGATACAACAAGAGAGGCACCGGTGACAATGAAGAGCACCAACGAACAGTAATATCCTTGGATAGAATCACAAAAACGAGAGAAAATCAAGTTCTATCTAAAAAGGAACGATAAAGAGAGAGAGGTAATATCTGCACCGGATTCCCAATCAACCCCAAGAGTGAACGAAATGTCGATTGGGGGAAACGATCGTCGATGTCGCTCGACGGAAGCGGTTCCTTTTCTCTCTCGGGCTGCAATCTCCCACGGGTAGAGGTTGCGCCACACGTTCTCCTTGCTGGAATCAAGATTCAAGAGGCAAAACCAGCAAGTATCAAAGTATAGAAGTGAATAGGAATTCAACTTCGAGATGAGAAAAGCTTTCACCCGTAAGACCAATTTAACCCCGGTCTCTTGTAAGGAAAGGGGGATGCGATCGCCGGAGCGCCGGCGGACGTTGAGGCAATCCTCAAGTTACGCTCATCTCCTCCTTTACGTCCTCTACCAAGTCACAGACCAGCCACCTCTTCTTGCACGGTGGGCGCCAAAAAAGCAAGAAGATGGAATCAAAGATCAACCAAGCAAGATATTGCAAATAAGATGCGGATGCACTTCACCGGATTTGCAAAAGACCCCTAGGAAGTGACATGAATATGGGGTGGCATGCCTAGGAAGCGCCTAAGCACGCATATCTTCCTTCTTCTCCGGGAAGCAAGACGACGGCGCAAAAGGCAATGGCGCAAGGGACAATGACGACGACGACGGTCAACAACGCAAGAGCAACGGCGCAAGAGCGATGCCGCAAGAGTGGCTGCGATGGCGACGGTACAAAGGGTGATACCAGCGGCGGTGGCGGCAGCAGTGGCGGAGGCAGCAGCGGTGGTGGCAGCAGCGGCGGCAGCAGCGGCGGCGGAGGCAGCAGCGGCGGCGGCAGCAGCGGCGGCGGCGGCAGCGGTGGCGGCGGCTGCAGTGGTGGCGGTGGTAGTGGTGAGAGATATTAGGGTTGGAACTTCACAACTCCTAAAGATTTCCCAAACTCGTCGGCTCTGATACCATGTAGAAACATGAACAAGAAGAGGAAGAGAAACAACGATCACGATGTAACGTGGAAAACCCTCAACAAGAGGGAAAAAACCACGAATGAGGAGGAGCCGGTGCCCACTAGCCGCCAGACTCTCTCTCTCCTTAGATTTTCATTCACACCATAAGGATTAGGGTTACACAGATTTTCATTCACACCGTAAGGATTAGGGTTACACAGCTTAAGTAATGCCCAACAAGGGCTACAAGATGGATCGGGTCTGGATCCAGACCCGGTCCCCCAACTCGTCTAATATACTTCAACAATAACTAATTTAAGAAAATAATAGCTTTTTGTTTTACGGCTCCTAGGTGCCTTAGCATAGGTGTTTAGGCTTTTGTCTAGTGCCTAGGTGTGTGCCAGGGCTGACCATGTAGTGTTCTTATTACACTGTCAATGAGGTTTTATGTGTTTTTGAGTTTGCAGCAGCAAGCTAGTGTAGTATCACTGTATCATTTTCTTTTATAGCTTGTACTTCTGGAATATATATATATATATATATATAGAGAGAGAGAGAGAGAGAGTTATAGAAAAACCCACATTACTTGAAAACATGAAAGCATTTGGAAGAAGTTGAAAGGATAAAAGGAGGAAGATGAAGACATGAACACAGCATGAGAAGGAAAAATAGATTATCTAATTTAAGTAAGGGAAGTAAAGTACAGCTAACACTACCAAACTGTAAGGATTCAAGATATAGATATAAATCTATATCTCGCACACCAAACACTACAACAAAAAAAAAAAAAAAAATTGAACAAAGAACTGCACATTAATGCATAGAAATATTTTTCTTTCTCAAGAAAAGGCTTCAAAGCGGAATACATCAAACGGGACCAGGCTGTCCCTAAATGGACACAAAGGAAGAGCTGTTGGAGGCCCCAGTGGCTCAAAGTGTAGCTGTTGGGGCCTCCAACGGCTCCTTAGGACGAATAAAATCCAAAAAGTAAATAAAAGAGATAGGCAAGCAGAAAAATACAAAAAGGAAAATAAAGTACAAGGAATAAAACATACATGGTACAACTGTACAAGGAGTATCTATGCTCTAAACAGACCAACCCTCCATTGATGTGACTGTAGGAGATGGGACCAAACTCTAATGTAATACTATGCTTGTTGTCTTTTTTTGGTGTATACTTTAGTAACTGATTTTGATCAACATAAAACTAAAATCTGTGCACCAAATTTAAATTCATAGGCTGGCTTTCACAAAGTGATGAATTTGGGTTGAACACAAGGAACATGATATCAAGGGGAGAAAGAACGATGTATGCTCTAAGCACGCCAAATCCAAACTTTACCAAGGGAATCAAAGTAGCTAGTTACAAAGAAACATAAAACTACACTTGGTCAATCACATGCTAAAGGATAAAGCTGGTACATTTCATCTTTCTTAAAAGAGTATAAAACCAATGTGTTGTTAATGTAGGTAGCATCTATCCTCATGTCAAGATTGTTCTCGGTGCCTTTGCTGCAATTCCAAACAACTCTATTTTGTCCAAGCAACACGGCTCCCTAGATTTCTAGTCATTTGAGCTATTCCAATGGCCACGACAGCTCCCTATTGATGTATATATTGAGGGAAGGATTCTCTTATATTTTCAGTGCTCCTTTTAAGCATTTTCCATGAATTAACAGATTCATTTTTCATCTTTGCTAGTGCCTTTGAGCATTTTAAGTTAGCCTTTGTGCTAGTGTGTAGGACTTGCATTGTGGCTTATACATTGCCAGGAGGGGTTCTTACAGTTACAGTAATATTCTCATGGATTTAAACATGAATAACAAAAGTGACAAAGGAGAAGTGAAAGAAGATATATAGAGTGCAATATTTAGATTGGAGATCCAACTTCCTCTACACGGGCTTACCATCCTCTTACATACTCTTTTAAAAGTACCTTAAGATACTAATATATCCTGTTTCATATAATAAATTTCATGTATGAATAAATCCTAATTGGTGTAGAACATTTCGTAAATTGCAGAACCAAGAATCAAACATCATAGTGTTTATATCTTACACCTTTTAATTCCCCTAACAGTTTCTTTATCATCTTGATTCTTAGAGTAATTTTCTTATTGACAGTTTGCAGAATTTCCTATGTCACAGTGATATGTCAGCAAAACCAGGAACAATGCAGATAAATTCAGTATGTACTTTACTTCTCCAGAATTAAGACATTTGAGACACCAAGTCCATACACAATCTCTGGAACTTTGACTTGCTTTGAGAAAACATGAATGTTGCCTCAAGTGCACACTCTTTAGCAACAAACTCATATAACAAAGTTAAGAAAAACAGCAGATGAAATATTTACTAGTCGTTGATTAGATAGATTAGATGATATATATATATATATATATATATATATATATATATATATATATATATATATATATATATATATATATATATATATATATATATATATATATATATATATATATATATATATATATACATACATATATATAGGATATAACTGAATATTAAATAACTGTACCTCTGTGTTTTCATGAGCACATTGTTGGGAGAACTGGTAACTTGGGTGCATTCTTGCCTGATGCTTCTGTATTATCTCATCCCTTAATTTGTCCAGTGGACTTCCTTTTATTTACCTAACCTATTTCTTTTAATGGAGGTCTGATTATTAGTTGATATAATTGATGATGGAGATTCTCATTTGTCCTGTACTTTTTATATATTATTGACCAGCTGATAGTGCATGAAACTTCTGTTGTCATGAGCAGATATTCTCCTGCAGTATTGCTTCTTCAACATTTTGATGTTTTGGGCAGCCTGTCTTCCAATGGAGGCTATCTATCTGACCAAATTGGTGTGGCTTCTGAGGTTGCAAATGTTGTCAGGGAGTTCACAGAGCCAAATTTGGAGGCTAAAGAATATGACCTAGGTGGATTAGTGGACTCCAATCCGGTACTCCTAGTTTTGGAGTTTTAATATTTCTATGGTTTATTGTCTGGTTGCTGTCCAGATAAAACTTATTTCATATTTGTTCCCTAGTTTTTGCCAGAAAGTGAGACAATGAGCCACAAGATCCTTTTAGTTGCAGCAGCAGGTAGATCTGAAGGTCTGCCACAGTCCATCAGGCGTTGCTTCAGCCATGAAATAAGTATGGGTGTTCCAAGTGAATCACAAAGGACTAAAATGCTCTTACAATCACTGGAATCTGTAACCAGACATCCTCTCCTTGTATGACCTTTTGGTAAAATATGTGGCAGCATTTTAGTGATTTGATTGTTATGTAATCTTTGCTAGCAGGCTGGCGGTGATGTTATAACGGATCTTGTGGCACAAACAAGTGGATTTCTTCCCAGGGATATTCAAGCTTTGATTGCTGATGCTGGGACAAATTTCATTCAACGGCTGAGTGACAATGTTCATATTTCCAACTTTAATAAGAGGGATGAAAGCATTTCTGTCAAGGGCATAAATAAAACTTTATGCAGGGATGATATGTCCAAAGCGTTCGAATGGTGTAAGAAGAGAACTGCTTCTGCATTGGGTACCCCAAAAGTGCGGCTGCGTATTCACAACCTTTACATGATTGTTCTTCTTGTTGGGATTCTTTTAGAACTTGACCATTTTAAACAGTTGTCCTTGTACATTTTGTTTACTCACTGTGTTTTTGTAATGTTCCATGTGGGGATGTTGATCGTTTGCTTTGAGTTAGATATCCGACTGACTGAATCTGTTTAGCCTACATTTAGCATAGAAAGGGAGGATCTGATTTCTGGTTGGACTCCGTTTTAGGGTAGAGTCAAGTTTGGGTTCAGGTAGATACTCAGGCCCAATGTGGGCCTTACTATTAGGTGACAATGCAAGGAGAGGTTCAACAGGCAGCTGTGTTCTACCATGCATTGTCAAAGCTCTGAAGCCCTCAGTACTCATTGAGCTTTTATCATAGAAAGGGCTACAACATAGCATTTGTCCCTCAATGTCGTCTATTGGTTTTTAACGCGGAATCCTGCTTCTTGCAGGCCATATAATTGTAGCTAAGCCATAAATTTCCTTCTTTTAGGTCCCGAATGTGAAATGGGAGGATGTTGGTGGGCTGGAGGATGTAAAAAAATCAATATTGGACACTGTACAGGTAATATTTAGAAATTTTATCAAAGCATGTATCTATGCTGACATTGCAGTTTTTTCTAGGTCAATTGTATGCTAGAGTTGATTTTGTTTTTCCTGGGTCTATCTCTTTAATTTTTTGTCTAGCAGTCCATTGATTGGGATACATCCTGATGGAAGGAATCAAAGGAACAAAAGAAGGGGAACGTTCTCTAACTATTGGACATATAACAGAGGGACATTAGTGTAGTGATACAATCTGGGTCCATTGCAAGGGAATGTTTTTTTTCACCATCTCAAACATTGAATTTGATAAACTGTTGATGGTGATTAACCGACCCTACCAGCATGGAAAAATAAATCATTGTAAACACGTACTTAGGTTGTATCTTACATTTGGTGGCTAGATACTTGCTATTGGTTGTAGCCCAATGCTGGTCAAGCTCAAAAAAATGACCAGAATTGAAGCAAACACCTTCCAGCACTTGGAAAACTTGTTCTTTCCATTATCGCCTGACTGTAGCCTTGCTTGCATGACATATGTAGCTGAAATAAGAGGACGATCAGGTCTGTATATGATTTCACTTGTCACAGACAACAGTTAGGACATATGCTTTTACATGAACCTAAGGGCCCATTTGATGGCCCGGAAATACACTGTAAACTAGGAAAGGAGATTCAAATATTTGAAATTGATCCGTCTATCAAACAAAAGATCAAAGTAATTGTTGGTCAATTTGCCAGAAAAATGTTTCTAGGGGTTGGACGATGATTTCAGAACAAAAAATGTGGCTGTTGGAAGGGCGACCATTGCTGGTTGTCGATGCCCATTGCTGCACGATGTCCAGTAGCCTATGCAATGGCTTACAAAACTTTTAGGCAGGTGACCGTTGATGCCCATTGCTGCACCAATGGCTTCCAGTGTTAAAACAAAAAAGGTTCTGTTAGAGGTTAGTGTCGGAAACCCTCAATTTGTGCTGAGGGATTCCGGCGATCAAATTCCTTTGCATAAGGCCGATGATGCAGCGAGAGAAAGAAAGTGTAGACACTAAGGGTTTCAGGCTGAAACCCTCTCTGTCGAGAGTGTGGGTCGCCGGAAACACTTGATGCAAAGGGCTTTGGGTTTTAGGCTACTAAAACCCTCTATGTTGAGTATTTCGTTTCCTGAAAGTCTGAAACCATCGATGCAGAGGGTTTTACTACCAAGGTTTTGAGAGAGAGAGAGAGAAACTTAAACAATTGCCGGGCAGCTACTGCAATGGCCAGTGACAAATTTCTGGTGTAAAAAAGACAAATAAAATGAAAAAACATTAACCAACCTGGTAATGTGTTGGGTTTTCTCCTGAGGTTTCGGCGATGCCACCAAACATTTCTTCACGTCCACGCATCATCAGTCACCCAAGCCGATCACTACTAGAGAAAACTGGCAAAAGCCCCAGTCGAGGGAAGAGAGAGAAACACATAAGCAAAAATGAAGAAAGCAGTTCGAGTGGGATATTATGTCCATTTTTGAAAATTTCATGTTCGCCTCAAGGATTTGCAAAACCTTTCAAGAAAGTGTGAAATTCTTTCAAAAGAATGGCTTTGATGGCCCATGTTTTTTTTAAAATATCAAAACAATT
The DNA here is from genome assembly GCA_011799765.1 of Nymphaea thermarum. NCBI lineage: Eukaryota > Viridiplantae > Streptophyta > Magnoliopsida > Nymphaeales > Nymphaeaceae > Nymphaea > Nymphaea thermarum. The sequence continues at coordinate 200,639 of JAANDH010000412.1, forward strand.
CGTCATTTCCAACCTTCGGATTTCAATCCATTTATGTGCATCAAATGTTGATTTTTTTTTCCAGGACGCATAATTCAGGATTTGCAAACATAGCCAAGTTCTGGAAACCTTGAATTTATTTTCCATTTCCCCAATTCCCGAATCAAATTTCTGGAATTGGCATTCCAGAAATTTGATTCTGGAGGAGCAAACTATACCTAATTGTCAATCTGAACAGGATGAGTTTGTCTTTCAGTGAGGTGGAAACATGAAGAAAGAGTTGGTCAATCTTGTTTTTATTGCATAAAGAAAATGCACAAGTACATGAACACAATAAAAGTTAATGGAATGGGACAATGAAAAGAAACTATTGCAAAGACAGTGAAGCATGTCTTTATATTCCTTTTGTTAGTAGCGAAACCAGCATCTGGTTCTTTAGTGTTTAAGTCTATCTTGATTGTCCACATCGTACAGTTTAGAAGTTAGAGCAGTTATTTTTCTTCTTGTGCTTCTGTCCACAAGGGAGACTCTGTTGATGCTTGTCTTGGAATTATTAGTAATCCTTATTCTGCTAAATTTTGTTGGTCATGGATTTGCAGTTACCACTAATGCATAAAGATTTATTTTCATCTGGACTGCGCAAACGGTCTGGTGTCCTTCTATATGGTCCTCCTGGAACAGGAAAGGTAAGTCTTAGGTATAGTAGCTCAAGAAATCATGAATTTGGCAAGTTGTTATTTGAATCTTTAAAATTTTCTAAGTGCCACAATTCAATTTCTTTTCCAGACTTTGTTAGCAAAGGCTGTAGCAACTGAATGTTCCTTAAATTTCCTAAGTGTTAAAGGGCCAGAATTAATTAATATGTACATTGGTGAATCTGAGAAAAATGTTCGTGATATATTCCAGAAGGTATGGCTTCCAAAGGAGAAATCTTCTTATTCTGTTTTGGAGTCCTCAGTATTTATAGTACAAATGCATGTGCATATTTGTAGGCAAGATCTGCACGACCATGTGTTATTTTCTTTGATGAGCTTGATGCCCTTGCTCCTGCACGAGGAAGTTCTGGTGATTCTGGTGGAGTTATGGATAGAGTGGTTTCCCAGGTAAGTATTTATCTGTTTTGTTTTTGTCATTGTCAGATGTTTGATTGAGTCTTAATTATTGTTGATTTTACTTCTCCAAGTAGATGCTTGCGGAGATTGATGGTCTCAATGAATCAACCCAGGTTCCTCACAATTCCATTACCTAATTTATGTTCCAGCTTTCATGTTGTGAAGCCTGCAAACTTTGAAAATTTGATTAGCTTCTTCCACTAGCATTGATTTGCTCTTTTCTCCTCAAGGACTTGTTTATCATTGGGGCAAGTAATAGGCCTGACCTTATTGATCCTGCACTTCTACGGCCTGGTCGGTTTGATAAGTTGCTATATGTAGGAGTTGATGCAGATCCATCCTACAGGGAGCGGTAACATTCGTATTTATCATCGTGCATATTTTGAGCTTATCCTTGTTACCTTGCTGATTTGATCTTGTGCCTTATTTTAAGTTGTTAACTAGCTGATTTGATATTTTTTCCAGGGTACTTCGGGCACTTACCCGAAAATTTAAGCTTCATGAAAATGTATCTTTGCTTTCAATTGCAAAGAAATGTCCACCAAATTTTACTGGTGCAGATCTGTATGCATTGTGTGCGGATGCTTGGTTTCAGGCTGCAAAGAACCAGGTGAGTCAAGTATTGTGACTTCTCTCACTTTTTCTCTCTGTCTTATCTGTCTCATGCTCATTCTCCTTGTAAAGCTGTCTTTCTTATTCTCAAAATAACAGTATCAACTGTTAAAGTATGTCACCTGTGACTACGAAGGACGTCGACCTTTGTTGCCTTGTTGGTATATTATGAATTGCGAAGGCTTCTGATTTCATGTGAGTAAATTTGTGGCGGAAAATGATTAGAAACACAATGACCCCCACAAAAGGCAGATGGTTCTTAATACACTTCAAATTATAGCATCCAATATTCAGCAATATGTTGAGAATATCTTTGTTTATCGCCATTCGACAGCCAACTGATGTTTCTGGCAAAATTTTGTGATATTCTGAAACATTGGTTATCATGGTACCTGTATTTTCAATCAAATTATTTTGTACATTTTGTCTTTTTTTATATGTTCTGGACAAGTTACTACATGCACCTGTTATTTGATAACTTACTGGATGTGATTGTTAGGGTTGTCACTATTTGATAAGGGTTCTAATATCCATATGTTACTTATATTTAGGGAGTCAGATTAGGTTAGTATTAGTCAGTGAGGCAGGAAAGGAACTCTAATTAAGGTCTTATGGGAGCTCTGTCATAATGTCATTTGTAAGATGCTATCTCATATCAACGCCCTTGGAAGGCACCACACCTATGTCAGTGCAACTGGACATGGACATGGGTATGAGACACGCATGGCAAACTTTGTGTTCTTTTGGTCTATTTTTTATATTTCTCGTTAGGTTGACGGATAGAAAGGCATTTAGGTCATACTGTTCATTTTTTTTAGAAGCTTGAATATCTTTTGGTGCTAATTTACTTTGTAAATGTTGTGCAAGTCTCACTCCATGTAGTGAGACCTTTTGTAGTAAATGTCATTCGAGAGTGACCTACATGAATCAAGTCATTTTGTTGATCTCTTCCTAGAAACTTAATGGAAGGCCTATCCTTTATAGCTCCACACACATGGGCACACTCACACATACACAAACAGAGATTTCTCTTGTGCATTTTGAGAGTATTCTGTAATTCCTAATGCGGGACAGCCTATTAGCACAAGACTTCTATTGTAGGACTGATTTGAGAGGGCTTCATGGTATTAAGGAAGGTTGTGGTGGTGGATTCTCTTTGTCAATAGAAAAAAGAAAGTGACATACACGTGTTCATGTTAATGCTAAAAGAAGAGTGGATTCACTACCAAGACAATTTTTTTTCTCTGGAGTGTTCTTCTTTCTTAAAGTGTTATTTCTACCCCATAAATTGCAGCGACTCATCCTACTCCTGTTTATCTAACACATTGAGTAACAATAGAAAGAAATATGCAAAAGAGAATGTATGCGTAGAATTGGATATGCATTTTCTTTGAACAAATGTTAAACCAGAATTGATGGTATTATGCCTATTTGCTTCCTAGTTGAGGTCAATCATTCAGATTTATGGGGGTAAATCAACAGAGATTCATGACATTTATAGAAGAGTAATCTATGAGAAAGATACTGGTACAGATCTATTAACAAGTATGTCTTTGCTGGGGAATTGGTAATGTGTCAAGACAAATTGGTACAAGAAGTTGTATATACACTTCTTCAAAATGGAATTGGTATAAGAAGTTGTATATACACTTCTTTATGATGGGATTTGCAAGCAATAATCAATGAAGGATGGTCGCAATAAAGTTTACAAGTCATTTTCGGATATAATTGAAGGCAAAGATGGAAGATGAGACTCTACTTGGTAAGCAGGTTACTTTTTCAGGTGTTCCATCATTGTGTAGGCCCTTTACTTTCACTACATCAATATGGATTACCTCAAGAAATAGCAAGAAAGCATCTTCAGGCACTAACAATTCGTGGTTTTGTTAGGCAACCTTGGCTTGCTAAAAGCAAAATTTGGGAAAGGCCATTGTGTGTTTCAAGGAGTTAAAGGGCATCTTATACTAAATAGAGCACCGGCTTTGCATAAATTAGGCATATGTTACATCCTATTTTACTGGAGAAATGAGCTAAAATTCAATATATGTGTGTACGTGTAACAACCCGACCCACTCCCGGGCTCGGGCCCCTGGCCTGGCGGATCCCAACCCGCCTCCTAGCAGTTTCGGCTCCAGCCCTAAAAAGGCTAGGAACCAGGACAATCTTCTCATCAATGACCCTCTTTATAAACCCTTGAAGATTCCTCAAAATCTTTGATACGGGACTAAACTTATGGGGTGTTACAATCCACCCCCCTTAAGGCACACGCGTCCGCGCGTGTGGGACCTCAGGTCCGAGTGTTGAAACTGCTCTGATACCACTGTAACAACCCGACCCACTCCCGGGCTCGGGCCCCTGGCCTGGCGGATCTCAACCCGCCCCCTAGCAGTTTCGGCTCCAGTCCTAAAAAGGCTAGGAACCAGGACAATCTTCTCATCAATGACCCCCTTTATAAACCCTTGAAGATTCCTCAAAATCTTCGATACGGGACTAAACTTATGGGGTGTTACAGTACGTACACGCGCACGCATATGTGTGGCCATTTGGTGTGATCTGGTCATTGTTCCTGTTATGACTCCATCGATGCTCTCGATGGCCCAATCTATAGGGTTGAAAGGAATCATTGAAATCTGATGTTTAGAAGCAGCAAGTAGGAGTTTAAATGGAGCAATTATTACTAGATTTTGGCCTTGCAGAAACTGAAAATTGTTGCAAGGGCAATGACATCCTTTACTTGAATTTATGCTTGCCGGGGTGACATATTGTCATTAAGGAGATTCTATTGCTACACAAAGCTCCAACTTAACCTAATTCATCCACCTGTTTTTGTTTCCTGCCCTTTTGCTCCTAATTTGAGAAATATATATTAAATATCTGTGTTTCAATTGTGCAGGTATCAGGCCATCAGTCCAGCATGTCTATCAATGTTGATGAACCAAATTCTGTTGTTATAGAGCATGATGATTTCATCAAGGTGACCTTTTCTCACTTTTTCCTTCATTTTATAAGATGAAATCGTGTTTCTTACATGTAATTCAAGCTCAACAGTTTTTTATTTATTTTTTTTTTAATCTTGGTGTGCCTTATTTTGTTCTTCCCTCATTATTGAGCTTTTTGCTCTTTTGCAGTTTTCAGGTGTTTATTTAGTTATGTGTTGCTTTCTTTTTTTGTTAGGTGTTATTTTACATGGTAGCCCCAATTACTTTGATGGGAATGATATACTAGCTATAGCACACATTAGATGGATACATAATTGAAGAGGCATGCGATGAACATTCTAACTTTTTTGGCATTCATTGTGACTTTATTGTTGTCATACCATTTCCCCACTAACCATGGATAACAACATTATTATTAACCGTATGGTACGAGGTTCATTTTGTGCTTGTTTCATGCAATTACTTCTAACTTGATGTGCTTCTAGAAATTTGGCTGATAAATGGGTACTGAACAGGTCCTGGCAGACATGTCACCATCATTATCAATGGCAGAGCTTAGAAAGTACGAAGCACTGCGTAATCAGTTTGAAGGAACTACAAAATGAATGTCCTAAGACATTCGTTCTTGATTTTCATGTGCTAGAAGGCATGTTTGCTCCGTTATGTACAGGTAATCTTACATAATATCTGCCTTCTTTTTGTAACTTTTACTGGGGGGTGCTTTTACTGATAAAATCTTTTATTAGTTATATGTTGTCACTACTAGTGCATGTCTTATTTTTCCGTCTCCAACACTTTTTCTGGCAGAATCACTTGCAATGCACATTGTACATTTCCTAAATTTTAACGTGATGCACGGCCATTATGAGCATGCTGTTTTGTCCATCCTCAGTATTGCTCATGCAAGCAGTCACCTAAAGTTCAGGACCTACGTCACATAGATGCTGCAGGGCTGCTGCTCCTGAGTTGGATGCAGATGCACTGCCTTTGTGTCACCTGCACTCATGTGACATGGTTCAGGAGAATCAGGACATCAAAGAGTATTTCTAATATTCCTATTAATAGGTAGCAAAATGGTATCCATGTGAATCAATAGGTAATTACTTACTTTATGCTTATAATATATTTTGAGTTTATTTGGTCTGTCATGATGTTATGTTTATTCTGAACAGGCGATAAGCCAAAGCATAGAGTCCCTGTTTCTGAAGGGAAGGGCTCGTGTATCTGCAAAGATTAAAAAAATAAGTTTCGAATGTTCTGAACCATTGTGGAAAGCTTGACTCCATAAATTTAACCACTGGTGGACCCATGTATTTGCCTATGTTGAAGTCATTGCAGAATTCAGAGTATCCTCACAGTAAAGTAAAAGAAAGGCCGGTGTAGATGCCATCCGTTTGTCCTCCATACCAGACAATTTCCCTGAGTTCAGAGTCTAAATCTTATGACGTTGCTGTTACAGTGGGTCTTGCACATATTCAATTCCAGTACTTTTCTGTTCCAGAGCCCACATTGAATAGAAATAGTGCTATGTGCTTTAAAAATTGGGTCTTCGGTCTGTATTTGTTATTAATATTATAAATAGCACTGTTTATCCCTTTCCAGGGATTGCGTTTCTAGTCTTCTGTCCTTCAAAGTAAAAAGGATGCTGTGTAATTTGGATTGTTGAAACAAGGCAAACATGCTAACCATGAAATAAATGCACATGATTGGACTCGTCTTCTCACGTGAATGTCCTTTCTAATGTGCCGGCATCATCTCGCCATTTTTTTTCTCTTTAATTTGCAGACCTACATGGCAAAATAGAATTTTTATCAATAGGAAGCGAATGTGGCATCAGACAGGTGAAACATCTCGATCAAGAAAGTGGAAACTCTCTTACATGGCCATTCTACCCCAAAAGGGATGTGTAAAGGTGTAAATTGGCTTGGCCTAAATTCAACTGAAAATATAGGGATTTGAGTTCTGATTGGATGTCATAGAGGAACCAAAAGAAGAAGGGGACAGAAAGAAGGTCCGACATCAAGCCTAACTCATTTGCACCTATGCGGACATGAATAGCTTCTTTCAGCATTTCTCTATAAAGTTCGCTTTTCATTGACTAATTTTCGTCTTACGAGAACTGATGTTCTCTTCAGTGGTCTCTCATGTTAGCCTCTGAACCCGAAGTAAAGAGGCAGAGATAGTCAAATCCAGCTATTGTTTTTTCCATTTCCTTGTCTGAATCCTGGCGTCCAATTGCTTATTGTCATGCTTTTTGGTAGTCCTGGTGTCCAATTTCTTCAGTGCTTTTTGCCTTTTTTTTCCTTGTCAAATCTGATGGCAGATAATGTCACTATTTAAAGTGGTTTGATGACTATAATCTAATGCTGTCGACCAATCCGGGCTATGTAGAGCAAGGTTTGGGTCAACCTTTATCTTTTCATTTCCATCATGCACATGTTTCTTCACGCTTCAATTGTAAAGTACTTAGACTCTTGAATGGTAAAGTTCAATGCCCCACAATGTGTTCATAAGAATTTAACCATCTCTTTTAAGTCTTAGAGGTTGTAAAATCATGGAGTATTTACCTTCGACATGATCCCATCCATAAGTAATTCTGTTTTATAAGACCTGTTCTAATTGGACCTTTCATCAAGTCTTTGTAAGATCCACAATGCCGGGTTTTTATTTTTTTGTTATATTTCAACCGTCATATGTGTTTAGTTGAGTATACAAATATCCATCAAGTGGGTATTCTTTATTAGTATTTCATTTGATGATTCAAATTTTGGTTATTTGAAATAACGTGTTTTATTCAAATTCGGTGATGGATCTAAATTTAAGCTCAAGAAAGGATAAGCAACAGTTCAAAGTATACATCAGGAAAGGAAAAAGTGGCTTATGAAAAGTGAGGCTGCTTGATTCTCTTAGCCTCTTGCTTTTTTGTAATTTCAGGTGGCTAAAATGTTCGTGAAAAAAAAAGGACATTCAATAACCTCGTTCCTAAATGCGAGAAGACTTACATTTGTATTTATGGTTTGTTGCGATGGATTTTGCAAACATAGAGCAAAGACAGATGCATTCAGGAAAAGACTTGTGAAAAGATGATCATCAGAGGCAAATTTCAAATAATCTGATATTATTTCTATTTCCTTTTGTGAACAAAATAAATAGTTGAAAAATGAAAAGTAACTTGCTATTGCTTCTCCTGAATGTAATTTATTACGTATTCTAGAAAAAGATAGTCAATTCCTGTGTCATTGTACATGTCAATTCTTTATAGGTCATTTTTAACAGAAGCAGACAAACAAAATATTAAAAAAAGTTTTTAACAAACAAAATACTTTCATATGCAAATGCAGTTAAGACATGCAAGATCACCTAAATATCAGCTTCACATTAGATTGCTATCATGTTTTTCTATGCTTCATCATGTAGTAGAAACTTAATTTGAGTAGAAAAAAAATAGGTATAAATTAGATTTGTTTATATTTGAAAATCCCAAATTATTTATACACATGAATTCAATTGAAATTGGTTTTTCATTTGTATGTAATGGTTTGTATAAATTCAATGAAAGTCGTTACCTTTTAAAAGTGAGTTGGTTAACAATAAGGTATAGTATCATGAATAACAACCTCTATACGCTTTGGCACGATGCATATCTCAAAAATAAATCAAAAGGCTAATAAAATAAAATGTTTTGAAACTTTTTGACTTCATAGATATGAATCCTTCTATTAATTGCATTAAAAAATAAACAAATCAACACATGAAAAAATGCACTATAGAAAATAAACATAGTTTACACAAGTTTGTGGATTATTTTTTTCTTATTATAAATACTTTGTCGCCTTTGTAAGTGACTACAACTTCATTTTTGAAAATGTTGACTAATGTAAGATTTGAGAGAATTTAATACAAAAGTTTAAAAAGAAACCAATGAGGACCAGGGGCATAGTCAAAATTTTTCATGAAAGGGGTTGAAGTAAAGTTTCTAAATTTCGACAAGAGCCGAAATATCAATTTTCAAATTTTTTATATAGAACAAGTAATTTTTTTTTAAAATTTTACATGTATTTATTTATTTATTTTTTTAGAGGGGGCGGGGGTGGTCCTTATAGGCCTCTCCCTTAGTTTCACCCTGGTGACGGCTCACGTCTAGAAGTATTGGAGAACACAGTTTTACCGATATTATTATCAGTACTGAATAGTGGGTCATTCAAAGAATTACTGTCATTCGTCTCCAGAAGTTTAGCTTACGATGTGTTTGGAGGTCCTTGTCCCAATTAATATATCAAGAACGCATAAAATTATTCAATTAATAATTGGTCAGTTTTTGGAATAACTAGATGAATCTTAACTATAGCTAATTTTGGGGATGAGATAAAAAAAAAGATTATTTGCATGGCTTTTCAAATAAGACATCATACTTCTTATTCAATTAATAATTGGTCAGCTTTTGGAATAACTAGATGAATCTGAACTATAGCTAATTATGGGGATGAGATAAAAAAAAAGATTATTTGCATGGCTTTTCAAATAAGACATCATACTTCAATTAACATACCGTGTTGGTTAGCACTCATCAAAATAGTACAACTGAAAAAGATCGTACACTTAAAAAAATAGTTAGAATTGTGTTAAACTACCTTGGAGTCTAGACATTAGGACAAAAATTCGACTCTAGTTTGCTAATATTGGGAACAATTGAAGGCTTATTGTGATTGTGATAATGAAGTTGCAATGCTCAGCAAATATGTTTTTGCCCGATGTAAGCACACAAGTATAGGATGCCTTTGTTAAGGAGAAAAAATCATCCAACGTATATTAACAGCATTGAAACAGAGGAGAGGGTTGAAGATCCCCTTATTAAAGAGAAAATTGTTAAAAAAGTATTCCAAACACGAGGATGAAATTATTGAATTTATTTGATTAAGTAAAAAATGAATTTAATGTGATCATATTTTGATAGCAAAAATTGGGTCCATATAAAGAAATTTATAAAGGTCAAACGACTCTTTCGATAATTTAGCTTAAAAATAGGACCTCAAAAAAAACCAAAAAAGCTTGTGTTCTTTGACCAAAGCCCAACACAAGCAACAGACAAGACTGTACATTGTGCATTTTGGAGAACCCCACAATACATCGGAACCCAAAATTACTAGTTCTACAATTGGAGAGGAAGTACCAAGTAAATTTGGTTCGATTAGTGTACTCACCTCATCTGCCAGCAGGATAAGGTGAACCTTATCTTTTCAGTTTGGTGGTGGTTGATCGTGTTGAAAGTTCAAGTTTGGTAGCTTTCTAGTTTTTAAAGAATTAGAGTCTTCTTTGGTCATTTCATATATTTGTGTGTCTCTCGTATGTAAGGAGATCTACTAACCCCTAATCTCTCTTAAATTAGAGATTAGGGTTGGCTAATGTTATAACGAAGTGTTTTTTCCTTCTCTCTCTCTCTCTCTCTCCCTCTCCATGGTGTTATAACGAAGTGTGTTCGCACTGATAATACTCTTTGAGCAACTTCTAGCTGTTACTCGTACTCTAATGTTACACAATCATGTACCTGCATACTTATGGGACGATAACACACTCATAGGTTGTTACCTGACCAATCGTTTACCGTCATCCTCAATTGACAACAAAATCCCTATTACACTTGTCTACCCCAATCGATCCTTATTTATCGTTGCACCCAAAATATTTGGTTGTACTTGTTTTGTTCACATCCTTGGACCTAAACGTGATAAACTTGCTGATCAAGTCATTAAGTGTGTTCATTGGTTATCCTTGAAACCAAAAATGCTACAAGTGCTTTGATATGTTAACTCACAAAGAGTATATCAATGCAGATGTCACTTTTTTTGAATTTCAACCCTACTTTAGTCCTACTTCTGTGTCCTCTAAGGTACCTTTTCCTATTCCTTTACCTATTCCTCTAATCCCATTATAGTATTTTCCTTCCTCTACTCCGACTATGAATCGGTTCTAGGACCTCTGATTGGTCTACACACGCCAATATAATCCCTCTCATGATCGATCATTAGAGTCATCTCATGATGTGAGCTCCACTGAAGTAAGTATACCTGACATTGATCCATCTCAGGACCTGCCTACAACCCTACACAAAAGAAAGTGCCAGTGTACCATGCATCCTATCTCACAATTTGTTTCCACTGACCTGTACCATGCATCCTATCTCACAATTTGTTTCTACTGACCACCTTGGTGACAACTTACAATAGTTGCTTCATGCTATGTCAATTCATACCGTACCGACTAATCATCAACAGACATTACTAGGCTGTAAGCGACAACAAGCTATGCAAGATGAGATGAACGCCCTCTTACAGTGTGATACCTGAGAGTTGGTAGATCCTCATTCAAATTGTGATATTGTTGGCTCTAAATGGGTCTTTACAGTCAAGTACCATTCAGATGGATCCGTAGAAAGATATAAGGCTTGATTAGTGGCTAAGGGATAGGTAGAATCAGACATATGAAGTTGACTTGTTTGAGACTTCTCTCTTATAGCTAGGTTGGGTATTGATCAGCTCATTATCTCTGTTGCGGTACACTCTAATTGGCCTATGTATCAGTTGGATGTGAAGAATGCATTTCTCTAAGAAGATCTTGAAGAGATTGTATATATGCAGCAACTCCCAGGGTTCGAGCAATATGGAGAGTATAGGAAAGTGTGTCATTTGAAGAAGACAATTTTATGTCACGGTGACTAGTCAGTTAAAGTCCACTGAAATGCTGCAATGATGGTTTAAAATATCTAAAGTCATCCCCAGGCAGAGGCCTCCTATTCAAAAAAAAAAAAAAGTGAAGTTTAGAAATTGTTGTCTATGCAGGGTCTGTTGAGATAGAAAATCCACTACAGGCTTCTATATCTTTGTTGGAGGCAACCTCATATCATGGAGATGTTGACCGACTGAAGCCTGTTCGTGCCCCTCCAAGTGTAAGGACGAATTCGAGCATGAAGTCGAGAGGATACTAGACCATGAAGTAAAGGGATATAGCAAGTCCAGCTACTATAAGGAGTTCTTTGTGAAATGGAAAGACCTCCCGAATAGTAAAAACAGCTGGGATTGAAATAGCTGCCTCTAGCAGTTCGAGGATAAGGTGTTGCAAAGCTCAACCAAGGCAAAACTCTTGGCTTGCCTAGCTGGTGGCCTTGTTACTTAGATGGCTATCCGGAGTGCCCACAGCCTAACCTCAAGGTGATTCCTGAGTTAGGCCAACTGGTTTCATTTGCAGCAAGCACTTGCTAGCACACAATGGGAGGAACTGACCAGGTCATTGGGCAGTCATGAACGACGATGATCCAATGGCAAAAGCTTGGACAGATCCCCTAGTGAGGATATTCATGACAGAGCATCTTCAAAGCATCCAGGTTGGCAAGCATGTTGTAGATAGATGATGAAGGCCATGTACTGGCTAATTGTCCCAGCCCACGTAGAAAAGCGTGTGTGATGTGATTGGACCACCGCAGTCTGTGTCGGTGCAGGTGCCGGCACGGCACATCTCAAAAAATTTAGGTGCGGCGGTGTGGGAAGTCTATTTATTATTATTATTATTAATTTATAATAATAATATATATGACAAAATTATCTTTAAACCACAAAATTATTAAATATCAAAATCAAAATTGCAATTTTCCCCCTTCCTTTCTTTCTTAATAAGGAGGTTCGGTTCGGGGTCGGAGGGACGGGGTGAAGCGCTCCGTTGTTCAGTAACAAGGGTTATTCCTATAACAATTTTGGTTTTGTGTAAGTCAAATTGGATCAGGATCCAAATCCAGACCTGAACTCTATCACTCGCCCAATGGGTTCCCCTTCCTTGTCTTCCTCTTCCTCTCTAATCTCTATCTCCCTCTTCGTTGCCCTCTCAATCTCTCGCGTGAGCATCGACACAGAGAAGAAGAAGGTGGAGGAAGGAGCAGTGGCGGCGGCAGCGGTGGTGCAACGCGACGGCGATTTGGGTAACTAGGCTTCCTCTCGTCCTCACCTCTCTTCCTCCCTCTCCCATCTGTTTCCCCCTCGCTCGAGCCCTCTCTTCCTCCCGTCCTCACCTCTCTTCCGCACCTCTCTTCCTCCTTGCTCCCCCTCTCTCATTCTCCCAAATCGTGTCCCTTTCTCCCCCAGGGGTGCAGTTTGGGTGCGTCATTCTTATCAGGTGCGGTTTGTGTGCTAATCTAGGTCGCACCCGCACCCGAATCAGCACCCGCGTCGACGCGACGCGGGTGCTGGTCCAATTCTGCCGCACCCTAGTGACACAGATCGCAATTGATCGTCTCAAACTCCCTAAAGGATACAAAAACTCCACTGCGAAGGTTTGGAAAGTTGAACTGCTTCCACGTTTACAATGCGAATGTAGGTTTGCCTGTATTGAAGCTTACCCAAGTGCTCAAGCTGGTTCTGTTTACCTGAAGAAACAACCTTGAGAAGATCTTAGACATGCTGAGCATAAGCATAAATTTGAGAACCTCAAGCACATCAACTCTAGGCTTGGGCATCCGGCCACTCAGCCCGACCCAGGCCCGCCCTCCAGATGAAGGAGGAGGAGGGAGAGGGGAAGCGGGAGACATGGAGCGGAGAGGGGGAGCCGAGAGGGTGACAAGATGGGAGAGGGAGAGGGGGAGCAGAGAGGGAGAGGGTGAGCAGAGAGAGAGAGAGGGAGAGGGGGAGCGTCGAGCGGGAGCAAAGAAGGAGAGGGAAATGTCTGTTCGGCCAACCGGAGATCCGCTGCCGACTCGTCTTCATTTTCCCAAAGAGGAAGAAGGTGAGCGGAGAGAGAGAGGGAAATGGAAAACGTCGAAGTGAGCTATGGCTTATAAATAGTAAGATGAGGTGGTAACGGGCGATTTGTTAACATATGACAAGGTGACACTGACAAAACATCAAGGTGACGGGAAGGGAGAGGGAGAGCGGGAGCAGAGAGAGAGGGAGAGGGGGAGCGAGGGAGGGAGGGCGGAGTCAGGCCGAGCCAGGCCGCCGTGGGGGGGAGTGGAGAGGGGGAGGGGGAGCGGGGGACGGAGGGCGGAGTCAGGCCGAGCCGGGCCGCCGTGGGGCCGGCCTATCGGGCCCGGACCCAAGTCCGACCGGGCCGGGCCGGGCCAGCCCGGCGGCGGCCCGGCCTGATACCCATGCCTACTCAACTCATTGTGGGAAGTGTCCTTTCCAAGACCTGTAAAAATCCGACTTCCCCACTCCTATCCTGAAATTTGTATGCTTTTGAGGGAACTAAATTACATACAAAATACGTTTAACAGTATATCAACAAGTTGCCGCTTCATTGCTGGAACAGTCTCAGTACAGTACAAGAGCTATAACCAACATTACATGCACAATTTCCTTGAATTTACTTCTTTTTAATTCAACCCTTCCAACCACAGGTACTTCTTCAACTAGAGGGACATACCAGTACCAAAGGCATAAATTTTTGGGAAGCCGATGTAGAGAATCAGTCTGTACAAGTCCTGAAAAAGTGATGTTTTCATTTTTTCAATAAATAAAAAACATAAATTCAAGAACAAAAAAGAAAACCACAAAAAAACAGGGAGTTAAAGTCAGTCTGCCATATCGTTAGGGGAACAGTTGGGTGAAAATAGTTTGATGGAGAGTGGTCTGAATTACAAATCATAACAATCAGTACTTAAATCCTTTTGAGAATCTTCCAAAGCTTTTCAACATATGGCGGGATATCTTCTTATGTAATCACCAGTAAGCCAAAAAAAAAAAAAAAATGAAAGAACAGATTCGACATGGACTCTTCTTTGGCATAGTCAATCAATCAAGAAATATATACAAAACAAAGGTGAGTACACTGGAATTTCAAGTGCACAAAAAGTGTTTTAAGAAAAAAAAGAAAAAACATAAATAGTACAGCTTTCATGGTCATCATAATGGTGACTTGCCTCTCTAATGCATATAAGGTAACAAACTATCTTGCAGTTATCTCATAATGAAACACCAATATGCAAGAAATGAACACATTCTTATATCAGCAGTTCCTAGAAACATTGTGAACTCACAGTTGACCAAGCAGCAAATGGATATCAGGTCTATGACCTCATGGCATTCCTTGCCAAATTTGTAACAGTTTCCAGTCCCTGTCTAGAAGCTAATACTGCACGGCAGCTGAGCAAACGAATAGAAAAGTATCAGTTTATAGCTATGTCACCGCGGTACGCCATTTTGGCGCGCGTACCGGTCTATCCTCACATTTTTTGGACACCTTGTGCAGTCCATAGTTTAAATTTAGCATTGAAAAGTATATGCAATCCACCAAGCAAAGAACAGGATCTTCGTGCTTATGAGTTGTGTTCATGGATTGAAGACTTGGAGAGAGATGTTAAAAACATCAGAAACTTCATAGTTAATCATCAACATGCCCTTTCCATTTATAACAGATATACTGATTTGAAGTTGTTAAGAGTTGCAGATACACGGTTTGCTTCTATCATTGTTATGATGAAGAGAATCAAGAAGGTTAAAGGTGCATTAATCAATATGGTGACAGATGATGATTGGAACTTCTATCGTGTTGTTGATAATGACAAAGCTCAAACCATCAAACGATTGGTTGTTGGTGATGTTTTTTGGGATAAAATCTCTTATTTTCTTGCATTCACAGAGCCTATTTGGGAGA
>JAANDH010000412.1:215950-240644 GCA_011799765.1 Nymphaea thermarum
TGTTGATGGTATGTTTTCTTTATGAGATAGTTGTTAATTAACAATCTTGTTTCTTCAAAATTTATAATTTTAATTAAAAATTTCATTTTATTGCATAAAATGTACGCCGTACCCGTACCATGAATTTCAAAAACGCCGTACCAGTACCCGTTTTCCCGTACCCGTACCAGCACCCGTACCCGTACCGCGGTGACATAGGTTTATAGACTTCAAGGAAGCATTTCATAAGTCAGAGGAACTAAGCTAGGCATTTTTTGTCATACAACTTATGACTTGAGTAAGTTTATGAATAGGAAAAACATTGAGCAGCAACCGGAAACCCCTATAAGGTGGATTAACTTCCAACAACCAAGTTTTGCCATAATACTCCTGGGATGCACCTTTTAAAAAAGCACCTAGCCCTAAGATCAGACTGGCTCTGATACTATTAGAGGAAACTCCAAAAATATATTCAAAGCAAGGGAAAGAAGAGAAAAGAAAGCGGCCAGAAGATCACACATCCTCAATGAGAGGACGGTAGTTGTTTTATTATTTATAATACCTAATGAACAAAATACACTAATACTCTTATGATGTCAGGGTATTTACATAACGTGTAGACGTAATATATGGATTGGATTGGATTTAGATCCAGATCCAAAATAATAAAACGATCAATATAAAGAATGTTACATTTCTATAGTCCAAGGCCACAAAATCAGCACTGTAATTCGATTTTCAACATATCAGTGCCAATCTGTGCCTCACATGCACAGAATCATACACTATGACACATGTCACAATGCAACCTTGCACCAAGCATCACCTTTTCAAGTTTGCCAATTTCAAATATTCTTGTATGCCAGTATATTTTTGTTCAATAATAAGCAGTAAATAGTCAACAATTAGAACACATTAAGCTGTAACAAATAGCATCAAGTTGGACAATAAAGAGAATCATTTTTGCATACATGACGAGGACGATGCATTTTTCAAATCATGTAAATAAGAGAATTGAATTTCAGACCCATGAAAGCAAAAAAAAAAAAAAAGGAATAGAAAACACCACCACGCCAAGGCCAGGTTCCTGGTCAATTAGTCAGATGTGCAACTAAAGACCTTCTAGCAGAAATCAAGAACAACTAGTGCTAGTGCAGGACAAACAATAATGATGAGTACCTACATGTGCAATATGTTTTTGTCACATCTTCCCATTATTTTATTTGTATATTTGATTTGTCACAAATGGCACCATGAAAAAAAATGTACAAGTGAAAAATGCTCAGAGAAACTTGAACATATCAGAGATTCAGATATATGAAGTGGATGCATGACTCAAGCATATCCATAGTGATGGACATGATGTAAATGAGGAGGTGGAAATTCTACACCAAGAGCCTTAGCGGTTCATGCAAGATTAAGCAAATATTGGTAATAAGACGTCCTTCTGCAGATCAGAAAGTAAAGACAGCTGAGAAGCAAGTGAAGGCACCATGTTAAGTTGTTAACCTACTATGAGACACTAATCAACCAGCCGAAGACCACTTGCACCAGAATATTCTTTAGATCATAGGATGAAAACATTGAAAAGTTTATTAAACCCAGGAGCCAATAGTACAATATGAAGGATAAGAAATCTGATAAACATGAACTTACGGAATCCCATATATAATCCCATGGTCCACAACCCCATCAATCTTCTCCAGGCTTTTCGCTACTTTTGCTGCATTCACCAAATGTGCTTTTAAGAAACAACAAGATATCCGGGTGATATAACTTCACATACAGGCACATTAACGCTGACACTGATGTGGCCATTATTCTGATAATATTAACAGTACTAAAATTAAATTTAAGATGATATAAACAAGAAATATCAAAAGAACTGTGGTCAACTTACCTTAAACGCCAGAACCACTTTTTAAGCCTTTTTTTCAATATATCAAAAATTTGATTCTCTATTCCAATATATCATGCTTTTAGTACTTGATCTTAACTTCGGATAAACAAAAGGCTGATTTATCTTGTTTTGCTGTGTTGTAGAGGGTTCAATGAGATTTAATTGACACTTTGATCACCACAAAAGAGGACGGACTGGCCAAGACTTCTCCAAGCTAAGCAAAAGATGATGAACCAAGTTAGACATACTTGATACTACAGCCCTATATTCTGCCTCAGTACTTAATTTGGAAATTTCTTTGCTTCATGCTGCTCTATGAAACAAGGGTTCCTCTAATAAAAACACAAAATCCAAATACTAACTTCCATTCATTTAAATCCTAACCAAATTCACATATGAATATACCAATAACATTAAAATATTTAAAAGACTTTCAGTATCAAATTTTGGAGAGGCCAATGCATTTGTAGATCTACAGAAAATAGAGATTAGAGAAAAGAGTGCACAAAGGGAGGTGGCAGCAGCAACCACTCACAACCATATTTCTCATGATATACCATATAATATAAATAATTCAGGGTTCATATAAGAGAATGTTATGAGCCTTAATCATCATAAATTATGATGGAACCTTAACAATATCATCTAAATGTCAAGACAGATCATAACTCTTAATGAAGTATTGAAGAGTATGATCTGTCTTTTCGGAGCCAAAAATTTGTTATTGTTAGTTTTTCTGATACTGAGCAAGAAGCTGAAAACATCATGGACTTGGAAGAATTGAAATCCATAACTCAGGATTTGAGAGATTAAAAACAGAAATTTACATTGGATTCTGGGAGGACAAAGACTGATGACAATAAAGGAACAAAAATCAGACTCACAGAAACCTGAGACAATGACAAAAGCAGTTGAGAGGCCAATCACTCTCATCACGTCAGCATTTAGAAGGAATTCAGATACTTGTAAAGATTCAACATGTAGATAGAAATTTATATAACAACAGCAGAAATCTTTCTCAAGAGACCCAACCACCTAATGCTCACATGAACATAAAATAAAAAGTGCACTGCACAAAGAAATATATCAATCACCACCAAAGAAGGCTTCAAAGAAGCTTGCATATAATAGGGCCACTTAGGCCTTTAAATAGAAGAAACCAGGAGCTGTTGGGATCTCCAATGGCTAGAAATCTAGCTGATTTCTTACCATTGGAGAGTCCAACGGCTCACCCAGCTGAGTATTTTTGGCTGTGAAAAACGAAAAGTGCGAAAGAGAAAAATAAGTCACAAAAGTGCTCTTAACAACACTGATATAATATTTAACAATAAACGCAGAAATTAAATGGAAAATATCCGACAAAATAAAACCTGGAACAGAATGATTCTATTTTGTAAACTAAAACCGATCCTTGTGACACAGATAAAGAAACCTATGAAACTAAGTACATGATAGAAAGGAGGAACCAGCAATAGCAAGAAATAAATAAGATAAAGAATAAAAAAAACCGACACTTATGACACAAATAAGTGATTCTCACAGCACCAACAAACCAACGAAAGAATAGTTTAACATATAACATAACAGAAGGAGAAGAGGAAAAGATTTCAGTAATCCAAAACTACATCTGATACAAGATGGAAGAAAATAAGTGATGACACAAGAGACGACACCAGGGATCAAAACAAATGAATGTTTCAACATCCCCATAAAGATGAGAGTTTATGGTTCTTGCATTCCTTTAATATGGCAAATTCATTCCAGTTTCAAGTTATGGAAAATACAATAACTTCTACATGCTCAAGGTATAAAATGCCTTGATAACACCAATAAAGGAAAGTTTCTTGATCAAAATGTGAGAAGCAAAAAAAATCATGAGGAACTGAGAATAAGTTTGAAAGAATCCTGGCTCATTATCACGTCAGAAGGATAGTAAGAAACACAAAGATGAACAGAAAAGGCATCTTACCTAGGTCCATGATGGGGGATGTGAATATGACATCAAGAATATTGTGTCCTTCTTTTGTTACCAAGGGGAAGTCCCCTCCTAATGGTCCAGCATATCCATAAGACGGTCTTCTCCAGACCTGAAAACTTGATATGGTAAATATTCTCATAAAAAGGATACACCATTTGTTCTTCCCAGAGGAAAAATAGTAAGGATGATTTATTCAGATCTGGTAGACGCAAAAGTACCATTACCTTGCTTGAAGGGAAATAACAATGAAAGATGGAAAGGTCAGGACAAAGGAAAGAAATAAAGGACCTCGCTTAGCCTGTGAACATATTTTAGGGCTATGGTTGTCAAGCCTGAAAAAGACCCATCACTGAAACTACCAACTGGACACGAAGGAACAGAATAATGGTTAGAATTTGACACAAAATGTAGCAGCAAGCGCAATGGGGACCAAAACAATTGATGTTCCACAAAGGTTTATATACAAATACCTTTTAAAAAAGCAACTTAAGAACATATTTTGACAAAACTAGGCCCATCTATCACCAAGTTCAAAGTTTGTTTTTAAAAAAAACCCAAGACGAGTACTGATCTAAAATCCAAATATCCAGACAAAAAAAGCAAACATTACTGGAGCAAACTGAATACAATAAACATGCATATGCATTGGTAGGGACAAATATGTTTCCATTCTGAACTGCCAGGTCATAACTCAGGATGGATCAGAATCACAGATACCAGAGATCATGCAGTCAAACATCCTAT
The DNA here is from genome assembly GCA_011799765.1 of Nymphaea thermarum. Classification (NCBI taxonomy): domain Eukaryota; kingdom Viridiplantae; phylum Streptophyta; class Magnoliopsida; order Nymphaeales; family Nymphaeaceae; genus Nymphaea; species Nymphaea thermarum. The sequence continues at coordinate 220,552 of JAANDH010000412.1, forward strand.
GTTTCACCAAACTACACACACAGAGATGCTCACATATATAAACATACCATGGAATATGTGAACCAATGTATGCACCAGGAGCATACGCACTGATGTGAGTCACCTGATTAACTTGACATGTGAAAAGTGCAATGTTGCAGATATATAATCAGATCTACGTCACACAAACCCAATGCTCAAAAGGAAAACACTCACAAGAGCTCCAAATGAAACAATGCGTACAACACACAGCAAACAAAATGAAATCTTTCAATATGTTGCATCTAACTGCTTCAAAGAAGCACACATATGAAAATTTACCTCTTAATTACAAAAAAAAAGAATAAATTATAAAAAAAATATAGTCAGGAAATGGAAAAAAATACAGAAATTCAAAAGGGTCAGATAAAAAGAACACAAGTGAATATCACTTCTAAAACAGGTATACATTAGCTTATTACATTTTGTCTCAATCACATATGATATTGAACATAAACAAGGTCATTCAACTATTATGTTCCAGAATATTTCTCTTTTTAGTATAGATTTGTCGAAAAACATCCCAATTTCTTACACATCCACTTGCACTACATGTCTGAGAATTCCAATTATAAAATTTTTAAGGTTTGGACAGTTGCACACAAACCTATTGCACACACATCTAAACACAAATAAAACACTATGAAAAGAACCAAGAAAACTACTAAATTACAACTATGAAAGAGAATTGAGCTTTTGCATGTCATACCTAAATGTACTGTTTTGCTGCAAATGGTTGCATTTCTTCCCATGTCACTTGAAAATTATCAAAGGTTTCCATCTTATGATGAATGGCATCTTGTGTGCCAGGCTCAGTGACTAATGCCTCAATGTGGTCCCATAAACTCTTTTTCACTTCATATCCATTTCAAATGTTGCAGCATACCCTGAGGCATGATTAGGGGATATGTTGCTGCATGAAGGGCATGATGAAGCTGCCCAGTCCAATGAAGTAAAGTGTATATCATAATGTGCATCAATCGAGCCAATAGTTATGCCATATCGTAATCTTAGAAATTGTAAAACTTATTTTTTAAAATTAAAAATTAAAAAACAGGAAAAATAAAGAAAATGTTTTTTCTATAAATAAAACATGCCACACATAAATATAGACTTATCGCAACAAACATTCATCAATTTAACATAATCATAATTCATAACTCATAAGTCATAAGTGATAACACATAAAGATATAGGTTTAAGTTAACATCCCACATATCACAAAGCAGTGTTGTACGTATTGTACTATAAGTCTATTAAGTATCGTCGCGTTGTACGATACGGAGCGATACGCCCCGTATCGCACGATACGGTTTGATTTCAAAAAAAGGAATCATGAACCCCCTTTTTCATGTTTCCTTTTTAAAAACCGCCCCTTCTTCATTTCTAACCCTAGATATTATGCTGTCTTAGAAGGAAATCATCGATTTTCAAAGTGAAATCTCGATTAAACCGTAGATTTGTGCATGGGTGGCTGATTCCCATTGGGAGAAAGGGGTTTTTTTTATTTCTTCTCCATAAGGTATGAAATCTCTTGTTTTTAGTTTTTACCATACATTCATATATTTTTACTGTAGACTGAAAGATTTCGATTGTTTTTCGTTAAGTTTACCGTAGGTTTTCATTTTTGTGTGAAGACATGGCATCGTCTGATCCCACATGGCAGTGGTGCGAAAGGGTGAAGGAGAATCGGTTAAGAATCAAATGTAGCTTTTGTGAAAACCTATGTCACACAGACACGGCAAAATAGCTCAAGTATTTGTGTCGACACGCGGACACGGGGATACGGGTGCAGACACGGCTAGGACACGACAAACAATAAGTCATTAATTTAATTTTTTTTTTCATTTTATCAATTTTTTATGACGCATCCAATTATTTCTATGAACAATCCTTTCAGATATTCAGTACTTTTGTGATAAATCATAAAACACATTTTCTAACAAGATTGTAAGAGTAAAATGTTAATTTAATGTTTTTTTAATCTTATCATTTTTTATAATATTTAATGTAGCTGTGTCCGCGTATCCAAAAAATTTGAAAATTGCCGTATCCGCACCCGTATCCCCGTATCGCATCCGCACCCCTGTGACATAGGTGAGAGCACATTTTCAGGAGGGACTATTATAAATTTATAATGAAACACCATTTGGTAGGGACACGTTCTGATGTAGCTCCATGTTCTGGAAAACCAGAGAAACCTTTGTCTCCATTTGTGTATCAGCAATGTTTGGATATGCTTAGTGTCTTACATCAAAAGAAGGTGCAAAAAAAAATTGGAAGAGGCAAATGAAGGCTATAATGAGCCTTGAGAAGATGAAGAAGAAGAAAAAGCTGATGAAAATGTTGAACATGATGAATATAACATCAGTCTAAGAACAGATGTGGAGAGCTCAAGAGGTCAAGGGAAATGAATAATGTATGAAGGAGGTCAATCTGGCCCATCTGGAAGGAAGAGAAGAGGTGCACCAGATATTATGCGTAGTCATGAACCTAGTGGTAGGTTTTGTAAGATTTTGATAAATAACCACCAGATGAAGTCTTAAAGAAGACACGAGAGGAAGAGGGGCAAAGTGCCCATGCATGGTCAGCCGGTCGATAGCCACTAGGATGGCCTCCTTGCCCTCCAATCTGGGCATTGCTTGAATAAAATCCATCGACACATCCTCCCATGGCAGATCAGGAATCAGGAGAGGACAAAGGAGGCTCGAGCTTTTCTTTGTTCATACTTTTGTTTTTGGCAAGTGGGGCACTGCCGGATGTATCTAGTGACGTCGGCCTTCAAGCCCTCCCACCAAAAATCAGCTTGGATGTGTCTTAGCATCTTCACACATCCCTCGTGCCCCGTTATGGGAAGGGCGTGGTGGTATTCCAACAGCTCCTGGCATATGGCATTCCCTCTTGGCAATACTACCTTGCCATCACGATACAACAAGCCACCTCGTGCGGCGTAGTAAGGAATGTTGCCCAGGTTTGTTAGTACCGAGGTGAAAAGCTTCACTGTGGACTGAACTTCCCAAGATGTAGCTGACATTCCATTTCCTCGTTCATACGACACATCTCTAGAGTCAATTCTTCTACCCACGCGCACAGAGCCAGTAGAGCGACCAAGTTTGGCTCTTGGGCGTTATACTGGGTGGCAAATGCCTCTAGCTAGGCGTTATACCGGACCAAGTTTGGCTCTTGGGGATCATATGCGAGTTCCTCGGTGTCAGGCACTACTGGCATTTTATCTTTTCTTCTCCGGCATTTTAACTGAGGTCGGGAATGGGTGGTCCTTCTTCGGACTGATTTCCTACGTTTGAAGAATGGTTTGAAGGCATAAAGAGTGACGCTTGCTGTCGTGCCTGCCCAGCTCCTCGGCAGCTAACCACGCCCGAGGCTGGGTTAAGTCGGAAACTAAATTGTCGCACTCACCTATCACTTCGACAACACTCCCAGGGCTTGGCCACCAATTACTCGCCCACTAAGTGTAGCAGCCACAGTCTGGCCGGCGGCACTATAGCTGGACCACACGCGAGGCCTACTAAGACCTTTCTAAGCCTGTTACCGATAGTCGATCAATCCTTCTCAATACTATGCTAAAACTATGTCACAGATAACCGATCCTAAACCTTCTCTTACTCTGCCAACTGATAGGTGTTTTTCACGTTTTTTTTTTCACTTTTTTCATTTTTTTTAATGTCAAATAGTTTTTTTTTTCATTTTCTATTTTTTACTTGCTGCAAATCTACTTATCTTTTGATGTTTGTGTTATTAGTTTCTCATTTATTTTATTTTCCCTTCATTTTTAGTTTTTTTAATTTTTAAAAATTTACCATTTTTCCCCCTTTTTTCAAGCTCGTTGTATTATACCTGAGAAAAACCTCGTTGTTTAAAACTCTGAAACATTATTTGTGACTATTACATACTGGAAAACCGTGTTGTTCTGTTCTAGTTGATGCCTTAGTTTGATACACAAAAGAAAACACATCATTCTTGTTTACAATGCTTGCATTTCTTATTAGACTATTTCAGTTATAGACCCTATAGACTATTTCATTTGAATCATTTCAAACAAAAATCATATCAAATCAGTTCATATAATATACGTTACAAGTTTACAACATATTGTACATATAACATATAATATACATATAACACACAAAATACCCTTAAAATGAGAAAATAAATCTGTATTCAGGTTGCAAAAGTGAGGTTTGCACGTATTTCTCTGATTACTAGACATGCATTAAGCAAGAAACCGGTGGTCTTTTTACCATAAACCTAGGTTTTAACAGAGGTACGAAGACTGGCATAGGTTCCACAAAATATGTTTCAGAGCAGATAAGATATATACAGAAATTCATTGGTTTTATAGAACATGTACTTAACGTATAGCTGGAACTTCCACTTGATGAGTTGATATAGAATATGTAATTAACGTACAGCAAACTGTACTTAAAGAATATAAATTATATAATATAACTGTGTATAATATAAGTATATGCTATATACAGTGTCTAATTCCAGCCAGTCTAACACATGTCGCCTAAGTGAGGACTTACGATGGGTGTGGTCCGTGGACTCACGCCTAGGCATGGACTAGTCCACGCCTTAACAACTAAGGATCTTTTGAACAAGACAGGCATGACAGATTCCAAACCTGTTAGTACTCTTACTGTATTGAATCGGAAGTTGAGCTCAAAGGAAAGGATTCTATATCATGATCCTACAAGGTACAATAGCAGTGTTGGCAAGTTACAATATCTTACTTTCCAGATATTGCATATTTTGTGAATCAAATGTCATAATTTATGCATGATCCTAAAAACAGTCATATGGATACTGTTAAACGAATCTTAAGATATTTAAAAGGAAGCATTGGAGATCGTCTTGTCTATTGCAAGAGTGATTCTTCTTGTAAAAGGTAGGAGCTAATCACATACACAAATGCAGACTGGGTAGAAGATCTAGATGAGAGGAGATCTGTTTCAGGCTATTGTTTTTGTATTGGAACAAATCTCGTCACTTGAAGTAGTCGAAAACAGAGGGCCTTAGCCCAATCTAGTATGGAGGCTGAATACAGATCTGATAGTAGGGATGGTCAAAGCTACATGGGTGAGAAATTTATTGGGTGAATTAAGAGAGCCTATTATCCTATGTCACATAGGTACGGGTGCGGGTACGGGTACGGGTACAGACCATTTTCAAAAAACATGGGTACGGGGGTACGGCCATACACACGGACATATATATATATATATATATCAAAAAATTTTAAACAATAAAAAAAAGCCAAGGGTGTTCTTTAAATACATTTTTCTTGAATTTTTCTGATTTTTACTAGTTTTTTCGGATTTATTTTAGATTTTTTCTGAATTTTTCTGATTTTTAGTAAATTTTTTCGGATTTTTTTAGATTTTTTCTGAATTTTTTAGATTTTTCTGAATTTTTAATATTTTTTAATTGCACTCCATTTAGTCCTGTATCGAAAGTGGATGAAAAATTTCATCCCTTTAAAACTTATTCATGGATGCATGGTTAACAAGAAGCTAGCGAGGGTGGTTCGGCGGCGGTTTTCGGAGGACTCAGCGGTGGTGCTCGACACTCAGTCACGGAGATGCATTTTTTCATAAAAAAAAAAAGACAAATTTGGACCCGGTCAAGTTTGACCGTGTCCGAAAAATGGTCGGTACGCCTCAGGTACGTTGACCGTACCCGGTACGGTCAACGCCGTACCAGAGGCGTACCTGACCTCGTACCGGTAGGGTAAGTCTCCTTTGGAGACGTACCCATGTTACATAGCTATTATCTGATCCTCCTTATTGTGTGACAATTAAAGTGCCATCAACATAGTTTTAATCTCATTCTTCTTAGCAAGACAAAACACATTGAGATTAATCAACATTTTATTCGTCAAAAGGTTAAGGACAAGGAGATTAAGCCATGTTACATTTGGACAGATAATCAAGTTGCTGATTTACTTACAAAGGGGTTGACTAGCCATCAATTCTCATTTCTCAAAAACAAGTTGTGCATGGTAAAAAATCACATGCACAACTTGAAGGAGGATGTTAAACAATAACTAGACGGGTTTGGATCTTGGTCCAAATCCAACCCCGTCAAGTGATAGGCATCCTTATTAGTCATGTGCATTTTTCTTTTCATTAATGGCATCATTATTTTATCGTTTATATTTAACATGTGTCAATGACTCAATATATGGAATTAGGGTTGAGGCTGCTTCAAGTTAGTGCAGTCATCTCCCTTTCTCTTCTTTTGTCTTCTTCACCTTCATTTTTGTTAGATCAAAAGCTGCAGTGGGTATCAACTTTGATAACTCAAATCTAATAAAGAGAAGTAACTGAGGCAAATTTAGCTTTCACAAGCGAGGGCACAAGTAGAGACTATCAATGCTATTTCATACTAGCTGATCTAATATACCGATGCATATTGGCAATCACTAGGTCCTATAGTTCAAACACATCAATTTTTGAGCTCCATTGTTGTCTGCTACATTCAAAAAGGTCTGAGGTAGAATCGTTTTTCTTTTATTTGAGGTTTTTCAATGCAAGAGGCAAGGGAAAACGAAAGTTTTCCAGAAATAAGTAAACCATCATTCATAAATATCCCTTTGGTCAGATATCTTTATTTTGCAATATATATATATATATAATTGAACGGTGACACTAACTTTTCAGAGTCACCTAACCATCTAACCATGAGCGTCTGATTTATCATGAATGATGGTTAAGAGAAAAACAAGGAGAAAAAAGTGGGGCATTTTTGTCACACACTATCACTCCACACCCTTTTCTCCTTGTTTTTCTCTCAACTATCCACCTACTTCAAATGAATGCTTCAGGCCCGACGGGCCGACCTGGGCTGGGGAAAACCTGGCCGGCCCGCCCCGATACCCACCCCTACATTTATCTAGGCAGGGTTATGATTGTAATTTCTGTAATTGTTTTATTTTAGACTCTAGGTTATTGTGTTGCTTCACTCTAGGCTCTAGATTATTATGATTGTTTCATTCTAAATTCTTGTAAAATGTGTAGAGGAATCACTATATAAATGGGCTGTGTGAGAATGTAAAATCCCACCTCCCTTCCTTATTTCTCTTTTCCTGTTCTCTCTCTTGTCTTTCCTTTGCTGAATCTGAACGTGGGTTATACTTCGACACCCAAAATCTTACACTAGTTAGATGGCTGATAGACTTTAGATAGCCAGAATCAACATTCACTCACTATATATATATACATACATATACATATATATATATATATATATCATAGGCACAAAAAACATGTTTTTGGAAAAAAGAAGTGCTAAAACATGTTTTTGTGACTATCATATATGAAAAAATGTCAGATGAAAAAAAAAGGAAAAAAAATATCATTTTTTTACAATAAAAAGGTTTTTCATTTAGGCATTTTTTTCACATATTTTAATGTCAGACTACTTGTTTTTAGTTTCTAATTTTTATTTGTTACTTATCTACTTTTTTTTATGTTGTCATATTAGTTTCTCATTTATTTTATTTTTCCCTAATTTTTAAGATTTTTAAATTTTTTTAAACATTTACCCTATTCTTTTTCCTTTTTTTATTTGATGCTTCTCTTACACAGTACAGACTAGACAGCTTCTATAACATTTCCACAAAGCAATCAAACACAAGGGATATAATCATACACAAAGCAATAGTAAAGAGATTGTTGTCTCCCTAAAGTGTATATGAAGATGCATGAATAACAGAAGAGGAGAGTATACCTCTGCATCTCCTAAGAACGTATCATCAATCTGTTCTGCAGTTTCCATCCACCCAGCCTGAAAGAAACATTATCACAAAAGTGTCAGAACGATGAATTCTTTTGCATGATTGTCAGCATTGCTGCTGGTTGGGCATGACTTACAGTGCGAACTAAAACAGGAATGGAGCCATCAAGCTTCCCAACATACTTTTGTTTGTTGATGATCAATACCAGGTTATCTGTTGCCTTCAATATAGACTGCAGGCATTGAATAGTAAAAATAGATTCTAGTAAGAGTTTTTGACATGAAAAACTTATCCATCATACTAAATAAAAAATCTTACACAAAATCTTCCTACAGTATGCTGCCAAAAAGCATCATTAGTAGAAAAAGGGAAGTAACAAAGAAAGTATAAACAAACCAGTAAATCTTTTTTATATAAGCGAAAACAAAGCTACGTCATACGGCTGTGGGTGCAGTGTAAACATGGGAAGATTGCACAGTTATGCTGTATGGGTGTGGGACGGTGGGTGCAATGCAAACACAGTAGTATAGGTTTGTAGACAACTTGGGTGCACATGCAGATACATGCACACCCACACACAAAGATATACACGAAGGTCATTTCTGGCAAATTTGACCTAGTCAATGTCTTTGCGTACCATAATCCATTTGCTAAGAATATACTGAATGGAAAATGGTTATTTTATGTTTATATGGCACTGCCATGTACTCTCTAGAAGCTGGGCACAAGGGATGACTTTTTGGCTCCAAATGAGTCAAAACCTAAGTCAGAAAATGCAGATGGAACAGTTACATTGGCCTTTTCGAAGTTTCCATGTGAATATCAAAAAAGTGAACTTCAAAGGCAAAATAAGGTGAGTCTAACCTCTCTATCGACCAGCTGAAGCTACAAGATCATTTTCTGTCATCATAGAACCTTCAAGCTTCTAAGTCTCTTGCCCCTGTTTGATAACTAGGAAAGAGTTTTGCCTTGGGAAACATTTCCCAGACATGGTCATCCCACGCAAGATACCATCAGCTTCCATATGAAGGAGTTTTGCCTTTTGGCAAAAATCCTTTTGCCAAAAAACTTTGTCCCTGGGATATAGTTTTGCCAAGGCTTTAACAGAGGTTATTGAGACTTCAACAGCAGTTAGGGGTCGAAGTGGGCACAAAAATGGCATTGAGACTGAAAAAGCAAGCCTCCCTCTGCCAGGTTGAAAACCATCACCAGCATCTGCCGGAGGTTAAAGAGCACCAGCTTCCCTCCATCTGCCAGAGGTGGAAAAGCACTAGTTTGCACTGCAAGGCACGGGCTTTCCCTCTCCCATCAGTGGGCTTCCCATCCACTCTATTTTCTCACTCGTCCCTTGTTGTTGGCAGTGAAATACAAGAAATATTATTTTGTTTGGTTTTGTATATGCTGTTCTGTTTCTCTTTTCTAGGAGTTCTTCTTCACTCTTGGCAGCATGAATTCAATTCTCAAAAGTGGCTCCCACAGCGATTTCATTCATTTGAAAGCTTCTTGCTTCTGATTTTGCAGAAGACCATACACCCACATTCCTATGAAGTTAGTTTTGTTTGTCATAATAAAATCTAAATCCTACCAACGCAAACTCAAAAAAAAGAAAAAAAAGAAAAACCTACCAAACAACTTCCATTTGCTTTTTGCAGAGTCGCAGACCATTCTAGCACAAATATGTGGTCCAGTTAGGAGATTGGAAGTTTTAAGAGGCACTGGCCATCAACAGGGGGCTAGCTCTAGGAGAAGTCATGCTGGGGATGAGAAGGGAAGAGCAAGGGGGCTCCTACTGGACCTTGCAAAACTTGTTCTTATCAATCGAACATGGTAAAACTTTAGTTTGAAAAAGTTTGCCTGGAAAAACTTTTGCATTGAATCAAACAGGCCATTATGTTAATGAGGTTCCAATTTACCTTCTCCTGTATAATAGATTCAGACTCCTGTAGTTTTCTACGTCCAATGACAGCAGCAACTGTTCCTTCTTCTATTGCATCTGCATCATCAAACGCAAAATCTGTCTGGAAAATTATTAATCAAACATGACTTACAATTATAAGAGTAATCAAACATACTAATAAGCAAATAATTCTAGAAAGTGCTGTAAAATATAGTCATCAGTCATCTCATTATAATTGACATTTTGATAGCCAGCTGATATTTTGAGAGGGATGTCACAAAAAATTGAAGACTACGATGAAATTGTCACTATTATTGCAATAACATTTGAATAATCTCACAGTCTTCATGAAAAAGGAAATTATAGCACTAAGAGATAATGTTGGTATTTCTCTTTATATGTTAAAATAATTTTTGGTAGTTTCTTTATATGTTTGTAAGAAAATATAGAGAGCCTATATACTTATAGTTTTTCTGTTGCTGCTTCTTTTATTTGAAGTAAGTGTTCTGTAACAATTAATTTCCGAGAAATACCTCAATGGTAGATTTTTGATAGAGATATGTTATCATAATAAGCATATACAGCTAAAAGAACAAGCAGGACAGCATGTCATGATTGTAATTCTTCTCGCCTCAACTTTCTGTCACAGTGCCTGTTGGAAGTGTTTAATCGTGCAAAAGATATATAAAATTAGTTGGAAGTATTTAATCAAGCAATGGAGTGACAATTATGTAAAAGAGGAAACTGAAGCTCTTAGGTATTAATATTTTCCAGGTCTTCGTAATTTCAGCAGCCTAACCATAATATAGATGAGAATCTCCCACCATGTGATGATTGCAACTTTGCTAGGCTGATTGGATGATATTTAGGCATGTGTTGTTGTTAGATATCGGGTATGGGATCAAGTGTCGGGTCCACTGGACTGACCCGATCCACAAATAGGGGGAACGGCCAGAAGACAGGGTTGTCGCAGAAATTATTGGTGTTTCCTTTGGGAGGGAATCCCTAATCTGGGATTAGGGACTGGTATGAGTGAGTTTCTCAAGGGCTGGGCTGGGGAATGTTGGTACTGGTTAGCAGAGGCTAACTATGGTATCAGAGCCAGAACCCAGCAAGCCATTGCTGCCGATGATCATTTATGGGCCCCTTCAACCAGCGGACGAAATTCCAGAAGACTACATGCTTTTGCAGCTTGGATCACAGACTACAAAGAAAACTAAATTTATTAGGTGTTTTGGATTTTGGATTGCTTGAAGAGCCACTAACACTCTATCTGCCGCACTTTGCCATCACCATGTCAAAGATCTTCACTCACCAAGTTTATACCACAGATTTTTAAAATTCACAATAGCTGTTGTTAATGCCTTTAAAGGTTGTAATGAAAGTTCAGAAAAGGACATACTCTTCAAGACATTGATGGTGAGTTCAAACAAGAAGCGTGCATGCTCTTCTCATGACATGGAGAGGGTTGTATTGGGTTTGCAGAAATTGTTCGCAATGGATTCCACAGAGTCAGGCAAGTTCTTCTTTATTAAACGAGCTTTATCTTCTTTTCTGGCTGGCCTTGGTCATATGGGAAACACAAAAGTTAAAGAGAATGCAGTTACCACTGCAATCTGGGGCTATATCATGGCATAATGAGGGAGCGCCACTGGGCCAAACCTCTCTCTTGATCTCTCTTTTGTTCATTCTCACCCTCTTTGATGTTGTTGGGGTTGGATTGCAGCTAAGGAATAAGACTTCCCCCTCTTACCAACGAATAGAAGGTGTGGGAGGCGACGGCAGCATATAACCTTAGCTGCTTGGGGATCGGTCGAGCACTTGAGGTGGCTGCCGGGGACACTACAGCAGCTAAGACACTAAAAGAGGAGTGAGTAGACCCTTCCACTGGTCGTGTCTATGTAACCAAAGGCATCTCCTTCTTGCAGATGTTTCCTATTTTGGTAAGAATTCTCTTCAGGGGGAGAAGTCCACAAGAAGGGAAGAGCATTTTCAAAATCAAGAGATTCAGTTTACAGACTTTCTGAAGTACAAAAAGGAACTTACAAAATTTATGGAGCACAAAAAGGATGATGATTGCTCAACTAGAAATGAAGAGGTGTGTGACCGCTTGTTTGGCAGGTTTACTCCATAAGAATATTGATTGCAACAGAGCTAGCTGTGAGTTGATTGGTGACACTGATCCCAATCCTAATTCTACACATTCCCTAGATGACCCAAGTCATGCCCATGAGACATCAGTCGAGAGTAGTCAGAGAGAAGCTGAGAATGAACAGTTACCTATTGCTCTCAGAAAGCGTATGAGGTCATCTACTCAACATCCTATTGGTAATTTCACATCGTATTCTAAATTGAGAAAGAATTACAAGTTTCATATCTTCTCTTTCTATGGTTGTGATTCTCACGACTGTTACTGAGGCTCAAAGTAATCCAAAATGGGCTCATGCGATGCAAGAAGAAATGGAAGCATTGAATAAAAATAGAACGTGGGAGGTGGTAAATGTCCCTGAAGCGGCCCATCTCGTAGGATCCAAGTGGGTCTGTAGACTCTGCACCATTAAATATAAGCCAGATGAAAGTGTGGAAAGGTACAAAGCTCGCTTGGTTGCCAAGGGGTTTAGTCAGAAATATGATACTTGAAAATGTTTACTCTTATTGCAAAGATTAAGACTGTTATAATTTTTCTCTTTAGCAGTTGTAAAGGAGTGGAAGATGTACCAACTAGATGTTAAGAATGTTTTTCTAAATGGAGACCTTGAGGAGGAAGTATATATGTGCATGCCTCCAGGATATGAGGAACTTGGAAGATGTTGCAAGTTGAAGAAAGCCTTGTATGGGCTTAAGCAATCTCCCCAAGCGTGGTATGAACGACTCGAACTTGTAATGAGACAACATGGATATCATCAAAGGAATGGGGATCACACTCTCTTTGTAAAGAGAAAGGAGTACAAGGTAACTCTTTTGTTGGTATATGTTGATGATATGATTGTCACAGGTAATGATGAAGATGAAATAACAAAATTAAAAAAACTATTGGCTATAGAGTTTGATCTCAAGGACCTTGGCAAGTTGAAATATTTCTTTGGCATTGAAATTGCTAAGTCAGGCACAAGTCTTGTGTTAAATCAAAGAAAGTACACTTTAGATTTATTAAAGGAGACTGAAAAACTTGGGTGTAGACCTGCTTCTACTCCTATAGATGTTGGAAACAAACTTAGCCTTAGAAATAGGGAGCTCCTCTGTGAAGAAGCCAAGGAAAGATATCAACGTCTTGTTGAGAAGTTGATTTATCTTACTCTTACTAGACCTAATATTACCTTTGTTGTGTTTGTGATAAGCCACCCACAGATGTTCACTTAAAAGCAATTGATAGGATTTTATGTTACTTGAAGAGGAGTCCTCGCAAGGGTCTCTTGTTGGGAAGTTGATTTATCCTACTCTTATTAGACCTGATATATATTCCCTTTGTTGAGAATTATGATGAGCCAGTTTATGCATGCAAGCACAGATGTTCACTTAAAAGCAGTTGATAGGATTTTATATTACTTGAAGAGGAGTCCCGGCAAGGGTCTCTTGTATGTTAAGTAAGATTCTCTAGAGGTTATTCAGATGCTGACTCGGCAAGATGTACAGATTGCGACATCCACAGATTGTCCAAGATGCCCAGCATAGGTGGCTGGGAAGATGGACTGTCTTCTAGCCATCTTCATAATTGATAAGACAGAATTTAATAGGAGAAGGATGGACATGGCCATGGGTGTGTTGACTGCATCTGACACGGGTTCAACTGTGTCCAAGGGTGTACCTGTACCCGTGTCGACACAGGTACAACAGCGAAATAAAGTAACCATGTGATAGATTTTGGCCTGATCTATGTTGGTAAGGATACACCATGCAGAGCATCCTGCCCCTATTTGTTCACTCATATCTAAAGTCGAAGCAATAACATAGGAACCTCTAAACATAAGCCATGTCTATAAGTTCTGGATAAAAACGTCTTGCACGTGCTCTGCCAAGCTGTCCTGAACTGGGATAAGAGTAGAGTCTATGCAAAAGGGACATTACATTTTTTGGATATCTCCAAGTGGCATTACCTAGCACACAACAAAAACATTAACACAAAATGTCATTATTTCTTTTCTTATATAAATTAAGTTTTTGTAATTTTTTATCGACTAAAATTTATAGAACTTCATGTCCTCATGTCCTACGTCCAAATTGTAATTTACAAGTCAAACTAGTGGTACAACTCATTCCATTCATAAACACTTGTGACATATAAAAGAGGAGTTATTCCAGTCCCATATATAAAGGCTACATTCCACCACCTATAGATCTTATGTTCTATCAAATTAAAAGATTTCCTTTCATCATTGAATAGATCCCCTAAGGTTGTACTGCTTATGTTTAAACCGAGGATAGATCATCATCAACAGTATAATGTTGCCAATTGCAATTGTAGACAGCTTCCATGTATAAAAGAGTATATACTAAACCTCTATCAAAAAGGAAAGAGAAAAATAAAATGAAAATACTGTATGAATGTTGCTGTCCAAAGGGACTCCTGCTTTTGCTGCTTCAGTTGCACCGGAGGTAGACCTGCGATATGATGGAACAGGCAAAAAGGTGCATACAAGCTTTATAAATATCTGACAGTATACTAGCATAATATAATAGAAAAAACATTCTTTTGTATGTGAGTAACAGGTAATTAAATTTAGAATTCAAAAACAACCCCACTATTCATGCATATGTATCTTTTTGTAAAGCAATATAAAACAAAAGCCATCTGACTACTTCGGCAGCTCCAAAAAGCACCTTCAATATCTTGAGTTTCCCAAATATTTTCCAGGATCCTTGGGCATTCAAATCCTCCCAATTTCAAAGTAATTTTTTATTTCAAGGAATAATCTCCTATAAGTATCAGGGTTTTTATCTTTGTTTAACATCTTTTGAGTACTCTATTGGATGCTCAAACAGATGAACCCAGGGGTTTAGACACCAGAGTTCAGGTGCCCAACTGTTTGGATTACTGAAATAAGGTGCCCACACATTAGAAAGTAGAAATTTTTTAAGGGAGAAAGTTTGGCCACCCTAACTTTTGGTTGGGCACCTAAGCTGCTGATTGAAACCCATTTTAGAAAAATTTTATTGCACTTTAGCTTGGCACATCCAATTAGAGATTGAGTGCCTGCATTTTGGCTTAAGACACCTATTGGGATGCATCCAAACAGGTTTAGAGTCTTAGACACATAAAAGCCTACCCAAATTGACACTTAAAAATGCCCTACGCCTCCTCTCCCCTTCTTGTTCCCCATCAAACCCCACACACACCCCCACCCCTCCAACCAAAAAAAAAAATCCCCAAACAAATTGTGATTTCCCATCGATTCACCCCTACCCTCTCTCTTTTTCTATTTCTTTCTCATTTTCATTCCCCTCTCATTTTTTTCTCCCTATCCCTGTACTCATTGTTTACCCCTTTTTGTCCCTCTTTTGCCCATTGTGTCGTTCATTCTACTACTATTTCCCTCTTAACCCATTTTCTCAAAATAAACATGTTGCCTACAGAAGTTTTGCCCAAACTAAGGGGTGGTACTGCTACTAAACTGGGGAGGATTCTGTTTATTTCCAGATTAAGTATAATTTCTATTCTATTTTGTCTGCATATTTGAACTTCTACAACTACCTGCCACCTGAAAAGACCTATTACTTTCTCCCTCAATTTTTGTCTGCATATTTTGAATTTCTGCAACTACCTGTTACATGAGAACACCTATCAAACCTTCTTATTTTGCCTTCTCTAATATAATATTTGTTCTGGCATAGATGTTCCTTTGTTCTTCTTAGAGACCTAAGACCCCTTGAAACTATTAGTCGACAATGATCGAAGGAACCCAAAAAAACTTACATTCCCATTAACCCTAATCTCCTAAATAGAGATTAGTCAGAAATTACAAACTAGCCCAACATATTTGAAGAACATAATAAAGAGGACTAACAACTTATCAAAAATTCAAATAACCACCCCAAACTACTAATATAGAACCTTCAACACCCCCCTCAAGCTGGAGCATAGAATTCTATCACGCTCAGCTTGTCATAACACTCTTGAAAAATGGAACTAGAGACAAGTTTGGTAAACATATCAGCTAGTTGATCTTCTGAAGTCATATGTACTGTAGATATATAGCCAGATTGAACTAGATCACGGATATAGTGACAATCATTTTCAATACGCTTTGTTCTATCATGGAATACTGGATTATTTGCAACATAAGTGGCACCCTTATTGTCACACTCCATCTCCATACCAATAGAAACCTTGACCTATAGATCAGCTAACATAGATTTTGTAACACCCCAAAAATTTAGTACTGTATTGAAGATAGTGAGGGATTTTCAAGGGCTTATAAAGAGGGTTATTAAATAAATGGTTGTCCTGGTTCCTAACATTTTTTAGGCTGGAGCCGAAACTCCTAGGGCCGAGCCTAGAAGTGGGTCGGGTTGTTACAGTGGTATCAAAGTCAGTACAACACTCGGACCTGGGGTTCCACATGTACAGACGCATGTGTCTTAAGGGCGTTGGATTGTAATACCCCAAAAATTTAGTCTTGTATTGAAGCTTGTGAGGGATTTTCAAGGGCTTATAAAAGCGGGTTATTAAATAAATGGTTGTGTTCCTAGCTTCTTTTATCTTGGAGCCAAAACTAATAGGGAGCGGGTTGGGTCCACCAGACTAGGGGTCTGAGCCTAGAAGTGAGTCGGGTTGTTATAGATTTAATCCATATTATCTCAGCTGCAGTCTGAGCCATTGCTCTATATTCAAATTCTATACTAGACCTGGCCACGACATTTTGCTTCTTGCTCCTCTATGTAACCAAATTGCTCCCACAAAAAACACAAAATTCTATAGTCAATTTTCTATGATCAATAGACCTTGCATAATCAGTGTGGCTGCTACATCAAGTGTCCAACCTTTCTTAAATAGCAATCCTTTGCTAGGGGAAGACTTGAGTACCTAAGAAGCATCATGGCTTTATCCCAATGGACTTTGGTCGGTTTAGTCATCCCAGTGTACTTTGGTCGGCTTATTCATAAATTGACTAACTAATTTTACTCACTACCAAAGCAATATTAGGTCTAGTGACGGTAACATAAAAAAGCTTACCAACAAGAGATTGGTAACTATTTCCATCAACTAGCTCATGTTGCCCATCATATACATGTTTGTTAGGCTCCATAGGGCTATGAGCAGGCTTAGCTCCCAACATCCTTGTCTCTTTTAACAATTCTAACGCATACTTGCATTGAGATAACACAATTCCTTCTTTACTCTTGGTGACCTCAATGACTATAAAATATTTGAGTGGGACAATGTCTTTTGTAACAAGTGTCTCTGAAGATGGACCTTTGTTTCTGTTAGGACCCCACCAGTTGTGACTAGAAAGTCCGAACCAATCGTGAACCTTGTTCCCAAGACCTACTTGAGGAGCAATCTAAAAACCAAAAATCCGAAACAAATTAATACAAAGATCTACCCGGCCGGACAGGACCCCGGCGCAAAACCCAATAGGACTGGAATACAAGAATGGGTAACCCGAAAACCTGACTAGGGTCAACCTACTACAAGAGACTAGAGGGTGAGAGGTCTTACAAAGCGCGTGCAATACAAGATTCAAACCACTCACAACTCACTCAACAACCCACACAAACCACGAACTAACGAACAAACCACGCCAGTGCCCAATAGGGAGGTCACGCTCTCTGCAGTCGTGTCCTTGGCGCGTGCGCCTCAGAGGTACCACGGTCAAGAGCAAGGCCAAAGCCGGGCTTAAGCGGTAAAACAAGCAAACTATATGCTTCCTAGAACAATAAGCAAAGAACAACCACCCCAGATTCTACAAGGGGGGAAAGGGATGATACCGGCCAAGGGGGACCTTGGCTATGCCGGATAAAGGACCACGGGAAGAGAACCAAGTCCCGGGTATTGCAGCTCACGGTACGAGAAAGCCAACTGAGGAGTGCCTCCACATAGAGCTTGCGCGAATGAAGGATTGCCGGCGATGAGGGCGCGGAAATCGGCAACCGCCTGTTGCCTTGCGCTGAGGGAGCGACCGCCTGTCGCTAGTGGTGCGGCCTAGGGTGCCGCCGGGAGTGACGAGGGGGGCTGGAGCCGGGAAGCGGCAACGCCGACCTGCCTTTCTTCGGAGGTGTGGCTCGGCCACGTAGGTCGGAAGAGGAGTCCGACAAGCAACAGAGGACCGAGGAGAAGTAGCCGAGAGACTAGCAAAGAGACTAGCCCACGCGACTTGACCTAGGCCTAACTAAGGCTCGGGTGGGCTTGTGTGTAGGGGCTCTATTGGACGGCAAGGTCTAGTCAAGATAGGCTTAGGGCTCGGGTAGGCTAAGTCCGTATGTGCTTAGGTGGGGTAAGAGGTGCCTAACTAGTAGGTAGGTTCAAGCGGGTAGGCTAGGTAGAGTGAGCTTTAAGCTCGGGGATGGTCAAGGTTGACCAAGATGAGGGTTGGGTTTGACCGGCTAGAAGTTGCCTAAATTAGCTAAGGGAGGTTAAGGTAGGTCGGGTTAGGACAAGGGCCGAAAATGGGGGAGATCCCTAAGGGGGAAGGTGGCGAGCGAGGTGACCTAGAGGGGGTTAGGGTTTCACTTGGCTGGTCTTGCCAAGGAGGTGTGCCGAATGCTTGCCACGTGGCAAGATCTAGGGCTGATAGAGGCCCGCTAGAGGAGAGTCTAGCGATAAGGCAAGGAGGATCGACTCTTTCCTAAAGAGTAGGAAGAGGGATCACGCGGGTTCAAGGGAATTTGGGCGTGGGCCCAAGTGATTTCCTCAATCTCTCTCGAGGGCTAGGATAGGGACACGTGGAGGAGATGGAGGGCTGAGAGGGGCTGCGGATATGGCAAGGACAAAAGGGTAAAGAGGGCTGGCGAGATATTTGGGAAGGCTAAGGAGACGCCAAAAGGGTTTCCAAATCAGCTCAAGGGGAAACCACGTGGGCTGAGGTGGAGTGCCGCGTGGAGATGACGTGGCACCGCGTGGGACCAGGTGGGATGCGTGGAGGAAGAGCTGGCTGATGACGTGGCGTCGGGCTGAGGGGATGAAGACACGTGGATTTGATGGATGGCTAGGGCAAAGAGGCGACTAGGGTTGACTCAAACAAAAGAATGAAAATAAGAAAAGAATGAGGATGGCGGCTAGGGGTTCCAAGAAGGTAGGAGCGCGTGATCCGAGGAGGATCTCGGCTGGGACACGTGGAGGCTAGCTAGGACGAGGCTTTGGGAAGGCGGCTGGATGGAGGACACGTGGCGGGATGGACGATGGAGAGAGGCATACGTGGTACTTACCAAAGATAGACGGCGACCAAGGTGGGAAGCTCGCACAAACGCCGGCGGCTAGGGTTCCACGTCTTGAGGATTTTGACCAAGATGCCCTTGAAGAACTTGAATGGGACTTTGCGGGAAGGAGAGCAGAACGGTTATGGCTGGCCGGAAGTTGCAGCGGCGGCCGGAATTCCAAGGTTTTCCGGCGAGACCCGAACTTGAGTTCTAGCGGTCCAAATGCGCCCGTTTTTTGATATGTTGATCTTCTTCTTGTGGGGATTCCAATGAGCTATGTTGCAGCGCCAAATAACGTCCTGATGATACACTTTTGCTCGTTTTTAGGCTGCTGGACCGAACCTCTTCTAGGGAAGCCGAGAGTGGTTTTGATGGCTTATATGCCCCAAAACAACACCCGATCTTCTTCCTATTGGCTTGGAGAGTACCGAGGAGTTGGTAGTCTAATCCAAGCGGAATAAGAGATGTTCCGAGGGAGGGACACCGTAAGAATCCAAATCTAGCGCTCGGGTATGCCGAGAGGGAGACCTAGCCTGCGGGTGAGGCGCCCAAAGCCAACAAATCTTAACCCAACTAGGAGTTCAACCAAAATCCGAGGGACTAACCTTTGTAAGCCGTCTTTGTTGAGCGAGAGTACTAACAAAAATCTAAACACCGAATCGATCTTCAACCAAAACTGAGAGTACTAACCTTGTTTGAGTCGTCGCTTGTTGAAGCCTTGATCGTCTTCAACCTTCCCGATGAGGGTTCGGCCTCTCAACTCCTTTGTGATTAAGGAGAAGGCACCGAAAACCTTCTTGGAACTTCGCACGAATGGGGGATGAACTGTGGCCAGTGGGGACTCTACCGACGAAGCTAGGGAGCCGCCTGTTAAATTATATATCATTCACGAGCACATTGAAGATGAGTCTCTTAGGATTCCATATCCTTGTAAAATGTGTTAAGACATTTAATGTCCTTGTAACATGTGAAGAGTCTCCTAGATTTCTATGTTGTAGTTAATGTCCTTGTGATATGTGAAGTCTCCTAGGATTCTATGTTGTAGTTAATGTCCTTGTGATATGT